>BMAO01027032.1:0-34269 GCA_019973975.1 Trichonephila clavata
GGCGTAATTTCCTTATTGTTGCCAAGATGACAATGAATGATTGAAATGCTTCAAAAGAAACTCGGAGAAGTGAGGGGGAGGGAACCCAACGACTTTTGGAGCGATGTGCCCCTTCAAAGTCCACTTTCATGGGAAGGGGTGGAAGAAAGAACAAAATAATATAAATAATAATAAAAAAGAAATATCACGTCAGGGTAAAAAACTCAATTAATCTTCAGCACTTCATCAAGTTGAGTTCTTGGTGTTTCTGATAGCATTATAAAAGTGGTGTTCGTGTCATTTACTCAGTGGATGGCCATTTTCTTTTGGAGTAATTCCGTGTATAGCTGTAACAATTTACTATTCTTATTAGAGGTGTATCTTTTCTGTTATCATTTTTTCCTTTTTTCCCAATTCTTTTGTTCAGTGGAAAGTTAAAAGACGACAATTCAATAGATGCATTGTTCTATTTGAGTGGAGTTTGTTAGGTGATATTTTTTCTGGGTGATCTTCTCAAAAGAAAAACATTCAACATGTATCATGTATATTAATGCGTGACTATTTATCATAATTATTTTTTATTTTGAAAATAAAATTCATTTTTATATGATAATTTTGTTATTTTTCCCTCAGAAATTAAAAAAAATACATTAAATTTGCTTTCTAGAGTAATGAAAAAATGTGTATTAATTAAAGGGACATAGACTTTAAAGCGTGTAGACAAATTTGATATTGAATAGTGTCAGTCTATGAAAATGGTGTAGTTTATTTCCCCGTATAACAGTATAGTATAGAAATAATTATTTATATTTTATAGAAATAGCTCATTACACGGTTTTAAAATACCATGGTCCGAGAAAAAGTCTTACACGGCTGATCCACTCATTGCTTAGTGTTATGTGAAATGAAAGAAATAAATACACCAATTAAATGTTTGTCTAATTTAGAAAATTTAGCTTTGTGCTAGTTGGAAAATAATTTTTTAAACATTAATCTAAATGTAGATTATGGTCTAAAGTTTCAATGATATCTGAAGATTGAGTACCAAAAATTATGTAAGCAACTTACAAAAAGGAAAACAGCAGAAAAAGTAAAAATAAATTATTTAATATAAAAAGTCTAGCCCCAACATATTTTGAAAAGCAGTTCATCCTCTGAAATCACCATTTTCAGATAAAAGATTTCTTTGGATTCGAATGTACCTGTATAGTAGATTTTCTAAGATGGACAGTGATTTTCATTCCTTTCACCGTAAAAAGTGTGCTTGTTATCTACACGTAACGGCAAATAATTAATTTATAATACATCTAATGTCTTTATAATTTGAGTTTTTTATTCTTTCTCAAATACATAAATATAAAAACACATGTCTAAAAATTTATGCAGTGGATTTTTCATCACTTCTTTAATACGGTTTTTGAACTAAATAAAGTTCTCTGTTTCAACTAACACGATTTTTGGATTCCAAGAAACGCATCTAACTTTTTACCATACAAATCACAACTTTAAACTCTTTTGTGTGTGCGTGCGTGTGTGTGTGTGTGTGTGTGTGTAAGGTTCATTTACATGATATTTTTGAAGAATGCGATCTTCTGTATGAAAAAATGCGATGTACATTGCACAAAATTAATTTTATTAAAAGAAATTTGTATATTTATTATAGTTGAAACGTATAACACACTTCTAAATTTTCTGAATTTAACCTTCTTAATTTTTGTCGTATGTCGTATTTATATGCCATAGTAATTGCCTTGATTCCAGTTTCATAGACGAATGATATTTTATTATAATAATAAATGTCAAATTGGAGGAACAGAATTATTCATATCTGCAATAAAAATTAAGCTTTAATATTAGGGGCAAACAAAAATATATAATTTAAGTTTTGTCCTAAATGCTGGTACGTGTATTCCAGAATTTCTTGAACATAGTTACCACTATTATTTTAAAAATTGATTCAAATAATCTTTTTTTATTTATTTATTTTTTTACAAATGTCATGTAGTCCACTTCCACTCAACTCGGGCGAGGAACGAGAGAAGAGGAAGCGAAAATAATTGAAAAAAAAAAAGATTATTCTCTGTCTCTTATGTAGTAGATGGAAGATAAGAAGAAACGAAACATGGGATCTATTTTTTGATTCAGCAGAAAAGCATTAAGCGCAAAAATGTGCCAAAAGAATTAAAATCTAAAATTTTAATAAAATTAATTAGTGAGAAGTTGCAAATATTTTGGTTTATATTAGTGATGACTACTAAATAAGAGGAAATAAAAGCATTAATTGTGAAAAATTACTGCCCTCACCTTTTGTTTTCTAATAGGATTTTTTAAAAAAAATAAAAAAGTAAACGTCTCTCAGGGCATAAGTTTTCCTAACCTTACATTGTATACGAGTATACGGCGTTATATAAATTATATAAACAACAGTACGTATTATCGCAACGGTATTGGCGACATTATATAAAAGGAAGCACATGGTTACCAATGTAGCACGTACGACTCATGGGAAATCAGGGTTGCCAACTTGAACGTAGGTATTGTTGCTATAATATTGCAAGTACAATATAAACATATATATTATACAAATATAATCTACATAAGTAATTTCATATAAATATTTTTAAATAATTAGACTAATTGACATTTGAATCCTATATACTTATACATAAATATATAAAGAATGCATAATTATTTAAAACATTGCTCTTTACAGAAAACTGATTAAATAAACAAATCCACAATGAATGGGCACGAAAAAGAGACTTACTTAACACTCATATGAAAAATGTCGTAGAAGAAAACGTAATACATACAAACAGTGGCGAACACAAGAGGGGTGTCCAGGGGGTCCGAACACCCCCCCAAAGCCCTTGAGTTTTTTTCGATTGATGATAATCCTATATATATATATATGTAACGTAAAATTTAATTAAGTACTTGCAATTAACAATTTTTTTCATTAATTAATGCGAATTAGTAATTCAATAAATTATTTTTACTGTTTTTACTTGACAAAATCAGAAGAATCAATTGGTGTTGTCTTGAGGTATGATACGAGTTGGGGGACTTTCGACCATGGACTTTCCCCCTAGACAAATTTTTGTGTGCACTACTGCATACAAACAAATGTATTCTTTTGCCCAGAATAAATCAGAAGTTTTCACTTCTATTGTATGGTCATAAGCGCACACGCATTTTTTTGTTCTTCATTAGATAATTATTAAGAAATGTAGAGAGTAATTTCCCATTTATCTTACAAATTTTAAAATTGAAAGTTTTAAAAAGTATAAGACATTTGAATATTTTTCTTCAACAACATTAAACAGCTACTCGACATAATGTAGATTTCCAAAAGAAATCAAATATAGCTATTTATAATCAGAAGTTCAATACTAATTTAGAGAGTTTGATAATATTTGTAATCGTAAAGCATATCAATAGAAAGTAATAAAATTAAATTCCATCAAGAGAGTCGAAAAGAAACAGGAATTTAAATTTATCCCCTTTTCCCATCCTTTAATCCATTAAAAAAGGTTCCGTTATGTCTACCTTTCTCCAATCAAGCAAATCGATAGCAATGATACATTTTACAATGCAATTTTACATCAGCTTTAAGTACAAGAAATGTTTGTGTGTGTCCTGGCATCTACCAGAAATCTTCGAGATAATTATATATTAGTTTTGTTAATTGAAAACATCAACAATTATTTTTACTTCATATATGCATAATAAGGTATTGTCTTAGAAATTCAGATGAGAATTATCTACATCTAGGATATCTTCAATGATAACATTAAGTAGATTTTAAAAATATTTTTAAATAGGTATTTAATTCTTCCTCTTAACTGATTCGGGTTATTTTCGGAATAATTTTTCTTCCCCTTCTCTGCTGTAGGTAAAACCACAAGTCAGACCATACAGACGATCCCATACAAGAGTAATGAGGCATTCTATCGAGCCCACACACCCCATTGGACATCGAACAAGCGGAAAGAAGACCCCCGCTGGAACAATGCTGCAGAGAGGACAACTATTGCAACAACCCCAGAAAATCGGCTAAAGGCTTTGAAAGAAAACCGATTATTCTACATGATTGACTTCAGTTGATACTTACCCATCTTTCTCATTGTTGAACAAGAAGCCACAAGCTGGCTACAATGTTCACCATTTTTTCAACCTTCCTCACGTATCTTTTTTCTTTCCATCAAGTATCTCTTCAAAACAGCTATTCATTTCTTTCCAGAAAAGGGTCTTTGGAATGGGGATGCAGTTTTTTCGTCGCGTTCTTCGAGAAGGGAGATCCTCTCTCTTTTTCACCCTGCCTGCAGCAGTGTTGTTATGTTGAAATTGTCTGAAGAGGAATATACGGGTCAAATTTGTCTCAGGTTTCGTCTGCAGTTACAAGAAAGATTCTTTTGTGATTGTGTGTGGAGTGGAAGGGATGTATACCTGCTTTGGTATACCTGAGCTGAAGAGATATTTATTACGATAAAAGTGATGAGCAAATAAAAGGTCTTTGAACGAGTTCAGAATTCGGTACGACAGCTACATGCTCCTTTTTTTAGCATTCAATTGTATGTTTTCAGAATTATTATCCCACAGGTTATGTCGAAGAATTTTTCTATATTTTTGTCATAAAAAAAGTTTCACAAGGGTTTTTTCCCCCAAGAGAAAACCAGTTATCTAATTTTACTTTAATTGAATTTAGAATCAATGTTTTTTTTTTAAAAAATATAGAGCCTTTTCTTAATATTTTGCATAAATAATTAAACTGAGATAAAAAAGAAAAGTTTAAAACTTCAGTGAGAATGACTCTCCAGAATGCACCCTCCCCCCAAATTTCTCCTATTGTCCCCTAAATATGTCTAAATGTCTTATTATTTTATTGGAAAGATATCAGAGTATAAATTTTGAACGAAACAGCAAATACCTAAATAGAAATTGTTTCGTGAAAAAGGAGCTGTTAGATTTTAGTCAAGTCCTACAATGCACTTTTGCACTACAATACTTTGTCAGCTTCATAACTAATTTTATTGCTATAAAAATATTAAGAGCTCTTTGTATAAATATTTAATCATGGGAGATTCACGGGTCTGGAATCCCCCCATTCCCCTTGATTCTTTTCGATTGATTATAATCCTATGCATAAAATTAATAAAATTTAATTAAGTATTTGTTATTAATAGCTTATTTTATTAATTAATACTAATTATTTATTCAATGATTTATTTTTACTGCTTTTGTTCCGACAATCGATAAAATCAAAAGAATATGTTGGGTGGTGTATTGAAGTATAGTATGAGATTAGTGGAGTTTCACCCCCTCCTGAAAAGTTCCTGTGTGTACCACTAATTAGAAGGAATAATAGCTGTAATCATTTTTTTAAATATTCATGAGTCTCTATTTAGAAAAATAAAATTTTAGAGACATATTGATGCATTAATTTAAACTAAAAAGAAAACTAAGGAATTTTAAAGCTCATTCATATTTGAAATAAATGGTTTTGAAAAACACGATTCAGTAAATTTAGAAATGTGATATTCAGAAATATGCTTTTCAAATACTTTACAATAATTGTTTAATAAATTATATCACTTTGTATATTTAGGATTTTAATTTTAAACGACTTAAAAATTTTTATAGTCTTATCAAGATTTTATTTTATAAACTTTTACATGAGAGTTTTATATATATTTTCGGTGCGCATTTAATCTATTTTAAATGTGGCTTTAATACAGTAAACGAGATTTATTTTATTGAAAAATACCAATAACAACATTTTTAATTGATCATATTCTCATTAATTTTATGCATTTTGTGTAACATTAACAGTTAAAGAAAAAAAGTTGTAGAAGGTTCATTAGTAAATACGCTCAACAAAAAAAAATTAATAAATACACAAATAACCCTCTCCGTGATTCGTTTTTCTCTTTGCAACTCCAAACAACATAACCTCACCATATTTCTTTTCAATAATACTCCAATACTCCACCAAAACAGAAACACAGCCTTTACAAAAAAAATAAAACACCCCTTTAAATCTTTTAAAGACGATATTTCACCAACAAGGAGCCTTCGTCTCCCCCAAGTCTGACCACCAACGTCTATGTCAATACAAATAAGGCTTCTTCAGACAGTTCAGGATGATCAGTTGACATCTGTTTACGCATGCCTAATTAATCATTCACAATAGCTCATTCCGAAAGCCTAAGGTAGCGCTTCCACATAAAAGGGAGCCTTAGATCTGATTAAGGATAAAATAGGAGAAAAACTGCGACCACCCCTTTGAAAAGAGACCGAGCAGCATATATTCAGTTTATGTTCGATTCAACAAATTTGGATTGTCAACTTGATGTTTAAGTGATTGGTTGTTGAAAGGACCTTTTTTTAGGAGAAAAATAATAGTACACAGAGCAAATAAGAGAATTGGTAATAGATGTTGACTAATAGTACTAATAAATGTAAAAGAACACGTAAAAGAATGGGGGGAAAAAACTCTTTTCTTTTCTGTATAAATTGATTTCTTAACAAAAAAAATTGAAATTTAGTTATTCTGATAAAATTACGGCTATATATATATAATAAAATCAAGCAGTCTTGTTATCCGGAGACAATCGTGTGCTTGGGATAATGCATGTTAAATATATTGGAGTCAAAATCATTACATGATGTGGAGAGAGTTAGTGTTTATCAACATTGCTCTATAAAGAAACACCATGGCTATTGGCAACGGTCCTTGTAATTTCGAGCCTCATAAAGCGAAGACTATGACACCTGAGGTGGTACCAAATCTACGAGCTTCGACACCATGCCAATGGGAGGATTTTGAGCCTCCATAGATTTAACAAGCATTAGCTGCTCTACACGGTGAATTTTCAGTTGCTCTACGGCTCGAACTCATGACACGCCAGCCATGATATCGCGACCATAACCACTAGGCTATGGTGGCTCCAGCCTTGCGTGGAAGTTACAAGAGAAAAAGACCAATTCAAGTACCATCCTCATCACTTGATCAGGCTCACACTTAAAAGATCCAGTCATTAATAGCTTTTCTGTTGCTGATAATACGATGTTAATGAAGAGACATCTAAATAAGTTTTAAAAAATTGATTACATTTATAGATAATTCATTTTAAAGGAAAAAGAAACAAGCATCATTATCTTATATGGACTTATGAAAAATATATACTTTAACAAACATAATAAAAATAAAAGGTGTAAAAGGTTTATACAAATGTATAATTTATACCAAACTTTCTCTAAAATTTTTATGTTATTACAAAAGTTATTGAGCTATGCTCTTCGATTAATTTACGATATCAGATCTTCATGAACAGGAAGCTCGAAAGGAAAAAAAATTGTTCTTAACTTTTTTAAAGGAATAAATTACATATTGAAATCAAGAATAGATCCTATTAGAATATTTTTGTGTATACTTTGAATTGAAAAATAGCAGATTTTTTCATATTTAAGTGTTAGGCAAATGGAATGCATGTGGTTAATTATGTAAAAGAAAAATTGTCCGTTTTGTCATAAATCATTCTTATTTTTTTTTCTTTTTTGTCAAATGGTAATATTTTAAATCAATGAGAATTTGTGCTTAAGTAACGTTTTACTTAACTTTAAATCCCTTCTAAAATAGACACTTATAAATATGCGTGGTATTATATAAATTTTCCTCTAGCTCCAATAAATCTAAAATTAATTTATGCATACAGATAACAAGTATTCCCCCAATATCCATTTTAATTCCTCCTTATTATAAATTCTTCAAGGTAGACAAATATATACAAAAATGGATAGACAAACACACAAATAAATTTGAATTAAGAACAATCAGTAACAGATACAATATTTTTGAACCATGATCAGCTCTAAACACCTTATTAATACTTAAATTTACAACTTCTTCACTTCGCTTCCACGCTATATGAGACAGGATTTTAGATATTGAATGCCCCCAATTCTCCTATACAAAAATTCTTAAAAGAAATCAAGACTTTTCCTTAAACGGAAAAAAAAATATTTTATTTGACACACATTTTACCACAATTTTGATTACATGCATATAATCAAAATAAGCTTGTATCTTACACAGCAAATATACGAATTGATATGTCCAAACCTTGATAAATTATGCTGGCAGTTTAATTTAAAAGAAAATAGATTAAAATTTGCTTTGACAATTTTTTTCTTTCATTAGTAGGGGAGACCGGTGCAAGATGACGAATGTCTTAATATTTTTCCGTATTCCAATAGGTAGCAGCATCAAATGAACACTACTGGCTCTCCTTTTGGCCTTTCGTTAAACAATAATATAGACACGCTGAAATCGCCCTTTTTGTGTTAGTTGTGAAGCTTTGGTTGTTTTTTGATGCCACGATATAACTCTTTTATGCATGTGTAAATAAGCTCTGCTACAGATACAAGTAAGATATAACGTTTCTCTTTAATATTTATGAGTAACTTGGTTTAAATACTACCTATTACCATGAATAAATGTCAATTAATTGCCTTCCTTCATGGTAATGAGAACGAATTTTTTTAAACAGATAGTCTGGGGCAAGATGACGAGCTCGTGTTCGGAATTTATTAAGCAAACTATTGTTGTCCGTTCTATTAAATCCTGTGAACAATTATTTGTCTGTGTGTATGTTCGCGTGATCTAGCGCTTCCATCTCTTCTGGGGCTAAGGGGTGCATCGAATCAGGAAAGGTTTCATTCGAAAGGGGGTGGCCAGAGGAAGTAATGTTTGATATCCGCTAAGAGGAAAGAAAGAGGAAGAAATCCCCAAAGAGGAAGAAATGTAACAATAATTTTTTTTTGCTTTACAGCTACTGGCATTTATCTGCCACCTTTTCTGATTTTTTGCGAAAAAACGAATGCTTACTGAACTTGTAGAAAGAGCCCCACCAGGAACTGTAGACAACTGTAGTGATAAGGGCTGGAATAATGATGGTACCTCTTTCTCTTTTTTGAAGCACTTTTATCCTCATGTGAAACCCAGCAAAGAATTTCATAATCTGTTGATTTTTGACAATCATAAAACTCATATAACTTTGCAGGCTATCTTATATTGCAGAGCGAAAAACATCATCATGGCTGGGTTGCCGTCGCACACATCACATCGTCTCCAGCCCCTTGTTGTGTCATTTTTCGACCAGTTAAAAACGCACTATAGCCAAGCATGTGACAACTTTATGGTCACTTATCCAAAACAAACTATCACAGACAAAAATATTAGTGAGGTTTTGAGCATCACTTACTTCAAATCAGCTACAGTTGGGGGTTGAAAGGGTTTAAAGAATATGGGATCGAGCCTCATAATCCTCTTGTGTTTAGCGAATATGACTATGCTGCGATAAAAACTACTAACCATGCTGCTGTTGGCGATGAAACTGAGAATTATAATGCTAATCCTCAGACCCTGGTAATAGAAAAGCAACATATAAACCCTCCAGAAAAACCAGAACTTAAGGCAAATGCTGATTCCGATGCACCAAAGAAGCCTGCTAGTGTTTTTTTTATTTCAAACCATTGCCTAAAACAATATAATGCGAGAAGAAAAAAAGCAAAAAACTGAGATCTAGCATTTTTACAAGCATACCCATTAAAGAAATGTTAGAACAAAGGGAAAATCAGGAGGATCAGGAAGTTTTTTAAAAAAACAGAGAAAAAAAGCCCGTGAAGCTAAAAAGGGTGTAAAAAAACTCAAACTGTTCCTGTAGGCTTAAGTCTATAAAATCCAGACCAAACATTCCAGTTGTATCAACTTCAAAGAACGGTGTTACAAGAAGTCCTGCTTGTGAAGAGGAACCCTCCAACAGAAGAATGGATCCAGTGCTGTAAATGCTAAGAGTGTTGGCATGATTAATGTTCCAATTATAAAAATGGCATTTTTATTTGTGACTATTGTTAGGTGCACAACTAAACACTTCAACATTACGTTACAATGCATTACGTTTAGTTTGATACTTTTTAAGATGTAAAAACACAGTTAGCATTCGTTAAACCATGTAACACATTCAAAAGATAAAATATGTTCAACCTTTTTCAGTGTCGCCATCTTGCCCCAAGGCAAAAGTCATCTTGCCCCAGTATTGGGGCAAGATGACGATTTGTTAAGGTTATGAAAAAATAAAATTATCCTTAACTTCTTTTATTGGAAAAATTAAATGGTAATATATTTTAATACTACAAAGGACTACTCTAACAGTTCATGTAAAATTGATTTTACTACTCTTAAAAATAAATTAATAAACAACAAAAAAATGTTAACGTCGTCATCTTGTCCCGGTCTCCCCTACTAGCATACTATATTTGATTTTTCCTTTCAATGTTCCCGTAAAATTTATTCATAGACTTTTGCGAACACAAAGGAAAATATTCGAAATAATTAAACGGGTCTCTGTTTTGGGAATCAAAATAAGTTGTTCTAGTTGAAAATAACCGTAAACTATCGCACAAGTTTCTATATTTTAATTTATATTTCTTTATGTCGAATTAGAAAATGATATGAACTCTCGATTACAACATGTTATCGCAACGTATACTTCGTTGTTCCATTTCAGATGACATTTGATTCGGAAAAATCATACACACGCAAGCAATCGTACTTTTATTAAATCGTTATTGAACCGGGAAAAGTATTAATTATGATGTGCTTGTAAAAGCTGGAAAGCATTGCTATTGATTTGTTTTTAAATGAACGGTGGAGAAGTAGATCAATACTGGTTTTTTTCACAAACACTTCTAGTAACTTTTTATCAAGTAATTTTCCCTTACTAAATAAAAATAAATCATTAAAGAGATTTTAAAGTTTTAAAATTGTAGTCGAAATCTTAGAATTTTGTATATTTTATTTATTTTTTATTAATAGCAGAAAAAGCCATTGTCGTACTATTAGAATTTATTAGCAATTTAGTACTTTCACCATGGAATGAAATTATACTCTCTCTCTCTCTCTCTGTACATACAAATAAAATATGAAATATAAATTAACAAAATAAAAACAACAACAAATAAGCAAATTTTTAATCGAAAGAAATTAATTGAATCAAAATATTAGGAACAGAGTCTAGTAAGTCAATATGCAATACCTGACTTAAGAATGAAATGTGGGGTTAAACTGGTTTGTTGGTAGCAATCTTCTCCCTTTTTGAGATTTATTGTTAGACTAATATAGAAGTATTCAAAAAATAAAAAGATATAACGATTAAAATTTTGAAGTTAATGAAGAAAAAATAAACCATCCAAAGACGTTATGTATATTCACCATATATTCTCATGTGCCTCATTAAAAATGTTATTTTTTTTTTACAATTTTTGTATTATTTCAGATTTTTTTTAACATTCTATCTTCCAAGAACTAATTACTTGCAAATATTATGAATATTCTGCATATGCAGTTTTATAATTTTATAAAAAAGGATAATGAAAAGTTACTTTCTGTGAGCAAAAATGTAAACTACTTTATTATTGAGTACTTTTGCGAGCTAAATGGATAAGAAATTACACATAATCCTCTGATATAGCGAATAAGTTTAGAATTAAAAATAAATTGATATATTGATAAAAAATATATGTAGATTAATTGGAAAACTATATATATATTAATATGTATAAATATTTAATATAGAATGATTGTAAAACCATATATATATATATATATATATTGGTATGTATAAATATTTAATATAGATTAATAGTAAAACCCGAAAAGTAATTAAGGATTTCTTTATTAATATAAAATAGCAGACGATTCGTTTATTATAGCGGTAGCAACTTTTAGAATCTCGTGGATCATTAAGTGTGTAATTTTATATTTGGTGAACTGCTTATTTGATTTTTACCCAGTGCTTCTCAAACTTTTAATATGAGGCCTAATATTCAATCCTATAATTTTCATCGCGCCCCTTCCATAGAATAACAATGTATTGCATTCAGAAATACTATACATGGACGCTAAAACTACAATACGACATTAATTTCTAAAGTGCCACCGGAGTATATAAACGTCTTGTTCTCATCCCATCCAAAGCGTTAATTGTCCCGAACGTATATATACGACTTTTCGAAGTACGATCTTTTCTGTGAATTGCTATTCATAAAATTATTCCGAAGGTTTTGGAATGCAATAAAAGGACCTTGACAATGTTTGCAAAGGATTTATTACTTCAAATGATTTGCTTATTGTTTTCTTATCTCCTCCGCCCCCCTTATACCCCACATACGCGAGCCTACTAGGAAAACGATGGCATTGGGGAGCGAATCACAAAACTTTGTGTATAAGTGTATTATAATAAGTGTATTATATCAGTGTAAATGTGTATTTTATTTTCTGTTATGTCAGAATATATAGTTTGTTTAATTTCAGTAAATTAATAATTTGTTAAATAATCTTTTGTTTTCGACTTTTCATATATGCTCATCCCCCCTTGTTGAGTTGTCACGCTCCCCCAGGGGGAGGTGCCCCACAGTTTGAGAAGCACTAGATTAACCTCTATATATATGTCAAAATACAATAACCATATTGTCACATATTTAAGTCTCTACTTGCCTTTCTATATCACTGAAAAGGAACTTCCCCAAAAGCAGTAACAAGCGGGCAATCCAAAGCAATATCCACAAATTGAAGTGTTATGGTACCAATTTACCAGGATTGCCAACTCTCAATTCCAAATGTTGCTAGATACACCAGAAAAGTATTTAAGAACTCCCTAAATTCAGAAGGAGTTTCGCTAAGAGTATTAACTAAAATTTTTAAAAAATTGTATACTTTTTGTTTTTGAAATTGGATTCTCATAAGAAATGTAAATAATGTTCCGATTTTTTTGTTGACTGATTGATGACCGTTGATTTTTTATCACATTGTTTTTGTAATACAAAGTTTTAAAAAAAAGGATTTTTTTTTAGATTGATTATTTTAGTTAAAATCCATTGAGAATGAAAAATTGTAAAGACATATTATACTCTTGGAGGAATGAAAAGTTTTAGACAGAAATTTAAAGTTTATTAAATCATGTTTCAAGTTATGAATGCAATCGTTTTCAGTATCAAATGGCATTCGTAAAATACCATAAATACGAATTAAATACTGGGATGAGAGAGAAGCGACTTAAATATGCCATAAAACATTCTCACCATAATCTTTTAGCAGGTACATCAAAAGCAAATCCTTGCCATTTCCCTTTTTATTAAATCAACAAAACTATGACACTTATGATAATTTATCAGAGCCACACATTTTTTTTAAATAAAAAAAGGTAAACAGAAACCAAATGAATCGATAAATTCTTCAAATCCAGCTCTGAGAACGAATTCTGCTGGAAGCAATGCCTTTCGCTTAAAAAAAATGTCACACAATATTTCACATTACGTACTATCAGAGTCTTTTGTTATGGCTTGAAATACATCTTTTGTACTTGATAAAAAATAATAAAATAAGTGAGAATGAGAGAAAATAAAAGAAAAAGAAAAAGCACAAGTGATACCATATCCGGGGTCGATTGCCGAACAATTCATCTATCTGGTTTTTTTAGAGCATTTCTCTCTCAGCGGGAGCAGATTCATACGATCCATTTGAGAGTCACAGTCGCGAGTGTTGCGTGACAGACTAGTTTCTCGCTGCATTTACGTAACGATAGGGATGCCGCACACGTAGGGGGTTGAAACGTGCCCTTTTTTTTTTCTAGGTGTGGAGATTTAGTCATGTCCTTTCGCGGACGAGGAATGTAGGGAATATGGAGTGGTCTGAATGCTTAATTTGCGTGATCCTTGTTTCTATTTACTCAGTTTTGAAAACTCGGATAGAAGAAAAGGTGAAAAAATTCAGTACTGAAAACGCATAAAAGTGTTATTCTAGAATCTTCAATAAATATATAAAAAAATCGAGGAGCTAATTACTTAATGTACACTCTATAACAAAAAAAAATGATGCACCAAGAACGAATTGTCCGATAGAGACATAAATTGGTGGGCAGAAAGATTATGTACAAAATAAAAAAATGATTAAAATTTCAAAAAAATTGAATGATTGATTTCAGAGTTACATAATTATAAGGTAACGAGCTGAATAAGGTGTTGTGACCCACCTCTAGCCTGAATGCAAGCTACCACACGGTGCGGCATAGAGTTATAAAGCACCCTGATGGTCTCCTGAGGTATTTTTTGCCAAATTTGATGCAATAGTCGAGCAGGGCATCAACATCCCCTGTTATATGCAGTTGCCTTCTCATTATATGCAAGACATGCTTGATTGGAGAGAGAGAGAGAGATCTGGCTGGCATAGAAAGTGTTTGACAAGATGTAAGATAGCTCATAGCAGCACGTTCCGAATGTGGTCTGGCATTATCTTGCTGAAAAATAAGGCCAGGATACTGCAAAAGGAACGGTAGCAAAACAGTTCTCAGAATGTCGTCGAAATACCACTGTGCTGTAAGTACGCCTCTAATAACGACCAAAGGGGCCCGGCTGTCAAAAGAAATGAAATCCCAGACCATAAATCCGGTTGAGGGCCTGTGTGGTGTGCAATAGTGAAAGCAGGATCAGCACGCTGCCCTAGGCGTCTCTAGACACGTCTTCGGTGATCGTCAGGACACAGTTGAAAGTGGGATTTGTTGCTAAACACTACACGTTCCCAGTCAGCATGATTCCAGCCTGATTGAGCCAAGCCCAACTGTAATCTGGCTCGACGGTATGCAGGCTTGAGGGGCAAGTAGAGTAGCAGTAGGTACGAGCGTAAATTTCGCTCTGTCAGCCATCTGTGAATGGTCATGGTGGACACTTATGTGTGGGTCGCAAGCTTGATGGTTGATAACGATGAATCAGGCGAGGTGATAGCTGATCTGACAATCAATCTGTCTTCCCGATCCGCTGTGGGCCTAGGTCGAACGCTACCATCATGACCGCTACCACTGTCCAACCATTCTTGCCAGAATTTTCTAATGGCCGCATCGCTTCGAGCCATATGACAAGTGATTCTCCGATTTGCTCAACCTGCCTCTTTCAATCCAATGATACGACCTCTTTCGAACTTTGACAGTTGCTCCTAATGAGTTCGAATCCAGTGGCGAGGTATGTTTTTCATCAGTCGTTGAAAGATATCCTAAATCGCAATGCAACAGAAAATTTGACCATCAGATTGAGAATCGCTTCTTATAGACACCTGCTGAGTGCGCAGTTCCGATGTGCTGTAGCTCCCGTTATTCATTCGTTGGACACCAAATTTTAATCATTTGCATGTTCGGTAGAAATGTCATTGCATACGAAATTCCATTACAATTGGGCAACTCCTTCTTGGTACGTGGGGTTATTTTTTGTTATAGAGTGTAAGAACGTACTATATACCTTTTGAAATTATCCTTTCTCAGATATAGAAAAAAAGAATAATGAGAGAGAGGGACAGAGAGAACATTTCCAGCACTATATTACTGTTCGATCTTAATTAGATAGAAAAATAAAATAATTTAATTAGCAGTTGTAGAATTACTATTCTAGAAAATAACAAATATTTCCTTTAACCCTTATAAGACCGGAGAAGTGTATGTCCTCCTAACTTCATTAATTTTTAAATTTCGATGTGTGTAGCAAGCTATTTTCACACTTATTTGTGCTGCTAGCATTTCGGTTACCATGGTAACTGATTACTGGCAAAGGAGGACCTGTAAATTTGCTGAGTATTAAGAAAATTGCTCCATATGACGCACGATTGACTTAAACTGGTAAATTGGTGACCACATGCCAACTTTACAGAAAACACATAGACGTAGCCTATGCTCTACTAAAGTTCATGAAAAGAGAGAAAAACATACGTTTATACAATTTGCACTATCCCGCTATGTGTGTTGACCCTGTTTTCGGAAATTTCAGGGAAATCAATGCAATATATATCTCATATATAATTTTGTGTGTGTGTAGATTTTAGTATTTGCAAATTATATTTTATAAGCATCATGTAATGCGATATAAAAAGGAATGCAAAACTTAAGATCCCCAACCCTTGAATGACCTCTAGTAAGAAACATGCATACATATACTTCCCACCAAACAAAACGGTCTTGAAAATCAAATTTTTAGGTAATAAGCTAAATGAATTTATTTTTATCAATCAGTAACAACCAAAAATTATTTTAACCTAACGTTGCTAGAAAAAAAAGGCCATAAAAGGGGTTAAATTTATTTATATGAAAAATCTAATAAACAATGTTTAATGCTTTACTATTAGTTCAATATATATTTAGATTTAATATTAATTTTTTGCCCACTTGATTAGTGTGTCTTACAATTTCGGATGCATATGACTTAAAATAACTTTTGTTAAGTTTTCAAATATTAAAAATTTTACCTGCGATGTTTTAATCGAAAGAAAAATATGCTTTGAATTAAAACTTTTTATAAAGTCATGATACACTTTTATTGTCTCAAACTACACCGCATTGGAGCAAGTGAATGAACTACTGATGGTGTAAACATAATTTAGAATCATGATTAATCAATAATGACGACTTCTAAACTGGTATCCGATTCTTCATGTCTGAAAGAACCGGAAAACTTTTCCCTGTAGGATTTGTAATGGATGCGTACCAAACTTTCTAGGTCTGTAAAAACACGCTGTATACCACGTGTTAATTACTCCTTAAAATGATATTTAATAGACTTTATTTTAAAATCCATCATCTCTCATGCGAAAAATTTTCATCTGTTGTTCCATGAGAATATTATTAAAAAAAGCCATGATTTTTTTTAAAATCATAAATAAAATGCTATAGTGAATAATACTAAAAATAAAAATAAATCAAAGTAAAATAAGGATACAAAGGGATTCAACATTTGACCTCGCAAAAAAGATATCATTATAAAAATATGAATCCCAGCTTAACAGCAAGCATTACCTTGAAATAAATATAAGTAAATGTAGTTTTTTTTAAAAAAATGTTTTGATATCATTTTAGGAAATATTCTACTAAGATTTGTGTATTTATACATATCTGTGTGTGATACAGAAAGAGAGAGAGAGTTAAAGAGAGAGAATAGAGAATTTTACCAGTTATTCGGAGCTCTAATTCTGATACTGGTTTTGAAGAATTCATGTGTGACATTCCGCCCCCCCCCCTTTTTTTTAAATTAAAAGTTGCGTTCAAAACGTCAGAAAAATTGAAAAATTCCGTATGGCTAACGGAATGAAAAAATAAATTAATTAAAAATGTTTTTCGTAAATTAAATTTTTACCCGAGATTACCGAATCCGTTTTAAGCCAACCCCGCTGCTTTCATTTTAAAAATGTTGCAAAAATTCTCGGCTTCTCGGTTTACAAAGCTCTTTGATATTTAATCCAATATTTTTTTAAAACTAAACTAATGTTTATAACAAGGGATTCATCATCATAACATATATATAGATAAAAAAAATTACATTATAGTTTAAGTTTCAATAAATTACCTCAGTTTCATTATATTGACTAAACTTCATTGGTAATTATTTGTTATTTAAGGCTGGATAAAGTGATGTATATATATTATATATATGTACATGTGTGCGTGGGGGGGGTGTAGTTTTTGGCTTATGATAATTTGTAATTTAAATGTGCCTTATAAATTTGAATGTTCAAATGCGCTGTAAAATTTTTAAAAAAAAGAAGAAAAGAAAGAAAAGTTTGAAAATCTCCTTGCTGAAGGTTAATAATTTTTTAAAATTCCACATAAATCCCAATATATATCTACGGTAAATAAAACACAACGGAAACTAAATTCCCATAATTTCTATACGGACCCGCATGGAGGAGAAGAGAAAAAGTATTTGAGCCAAGAAAGAAAAAGGGAGAAAAGGGGGTAGGGAAGTGATTATAAGAGCAATGGAAGATTAAAAAGAAAAGATAGAAAAAGTGTAAGAGACGACAAAAGAATGGAAAATTAGAGGTGCTTCGATGCCTGTCCCAATAGTTAATGTCATCTTTAATCCTTAAGCCCTCGAGAGCTAATGGGTATACTTTCTAAAAAGACATTAAAAAAAGAACAAACCAAATAAAAGTGTAGAGTAATGTCGATAAAAAATCATCTTGCTGTCGTTTTTTCCCCTTTTCCCCTTGAAAGATTAGAAAAAAAAATACCTTTTAAAAAACCTATGCGTTGATTCGCAAAGCGAATCTTATTACTTAGTTACCAAGTCTTACAGAGAATGCATTTAGCCATTCATTCTTTCAAGAATGTTATGCTTAATAAATCGATTATGACTAGGTTCCTATGGACAAAGCACGTTTTTAAAAGTGGTGGGTAAGAGACGAGGATTTAATTTTCATTGTGAAAAGAATTATGGTTTTCAACATAAAATATTATTGTCGTAACTAATATGAATTAATTGGAGACTAGTTTTGTTAATTGCTTAAGATTTAATTTATAACACAAATGAAAAAGAGAGAGTGTTAATCCATAGTTGAAGTGGAAAAGAAGGAATATTCTGTATGCATTTATTTTTATATTTTTATCCCTTTTAGACAAAATAAGACTTATATCGTGTGTAATGCAATTAAAGGATCTAATTTTGGTGCAATGTTAGTCTTATTAAACGTTGTTAAAATTGTTAGTCTTATTAATGAAGTTTTCAAATACGAGCTGGATTTGTCAGAAATAACTTGAAACGATAACGAGAGTTGAAAAATCAATTCTAGGTAGTAAAAAATTTACTGTAATTCTTTCATATATGCTTAGTAATATTTGCTGACCAAAACAATCTATATATAACTAAATCAGTGCAGTGTTTTTAATAAAAGTAATGCAATAACTTTTAAATGCGATGAAATTGGCATATTATTTTTAAAATAAGTAATTTAATAATTTATTTTATATACTTGAGAGAATGTTTTTTTATTAATAAATAATTGAACTAAACACAGTGCCGCAATAGCCCAAGAGGGTCAAGGCCTACTGTGCCTATCTCAGTTTACTTGACCTTAGGCGCTGGGTACATCAATCAAACATCTGCATGTGCAGATGTTTCGGTCAAGTGGTCAGTCTGAAGCAAAACCATAAGAATAAGATTGTGTATATTATAGTAAACGTGTGAAAATATAGTACATAAATACATAACGTCTTTTTTCTAGATAAACAAGTGCCAAGTGTAAGAAAGATACGTGTCTTACTTGTAAAAACTAAATTTGTCGAAAACTATTGCCAAATTTGGGGGGGGGGACATAACATAAAATGAAAAATACAACGGAAACTTTTTCAATACGTGTTTCAAATATTACTAAATTTTCTTTAAAAAAAAACAAAATTATTCAATTTCTATGTTTAACATTATACATTGCAATATCTTACTTTATTAAGAACTTAACTTCAAAGATATGACTTTTTTTTTCATTTCTCAAAAAGCAATGTTTAACACTGACATGACACTTAAGGGGAAAAAATATGACAAAACATTTAAAAATACTAACATTAAAATACGATAGAGATTTTCCTATGAATTCAGGATTCCTTAAATGTCCCCTCCCCGAAAAAAGTATATGACACACACACACACACACACACACACAGGGCTATCTTATAAAACATAACTTAACATGTGGGGTTTTCTCTAGGTTTGAAAATAATAAATAAATCTAGTTGTAATATGGTTTTTTGAGGGTTACGATTCACTTAAATGAATTTTAAATGTAAAAGAACAATAACATGTAATCCATAAAAAGTAGAATCGAGAAAGTCTCGTTATGAGGAGATTTATGAGAAAGGATGAGGTTGCCCCGGTAAACAAGAGGTCATGATCGCTAAAGTGGACGGTATTTGTGGTACTTGGTCCGGTCCTGGTGCCACTGAAGACCCGCTATGTAGAGGGGTTGGTGCATGTTAAATCTGACGAGGATCAATCATTAGTGCGGTGCAAAATTTGAGAGAGTGACACGCCAGCTCAGGTGTGGTCATCGTTATTTGACTTTTTAAAATTACCAAATTCGTTGCCAATAACCTTCATGTTGCTTCTAAGTCAGTGCTTCCCAAACTTTCAATATTTAAAACCCAATTACAATAACAATGTTTTAAATTCAATAATACTATACTTTTACGCTAAAGCTACAATAAATACTACTTTAACCTCTTAAATGGCAACAGCGTATATATACGCCTCACTCAACCGGTGCATTAAATGCCTCGGATGTATATATACATCTTTCCGAAGTCAATCTTTTCTGTGTACTGCATCCAGGGACGTCTTAAGGTATAGTCCAACTGGGCCCGGTCCCAAGGCCTTGCTTTAAAGGGGGGCCTCGTTTCGTTCTCGACTTTGTTTTAATAAGATCATGATTCGGAAAATTTTAATGGTCACATATTATTCCTGTACATATTCTTCGAAAAACAGGGAATTTCAAACTGCATGTCAATTGGCAAAAGTGGTAATAATGCATTATTATGTGATGACCATTGTCCATGTTTAGGCCTAGGCCTAATACCATAAACAATCTTTCAACTCATTTAGTCGAAATGCGGACATCGGTCGAACGAGTTTGTGCCTAGGTTTTTGAGTTTGTGAGTCGTGCACGTTAATTTGTTTAAAATTACCATTTGAACGAGTATTTAACAATGCATGCTATATACCGTCTGCTTTTAAAGATTTCAGGTAGGACCTACCTTTGCATAAGGGCCCAGGTCCTCAAAAATCTTAAGATTTCTCTGGGCCCAGGCCTCAAAGAGTCTTAAGACGTCCCTGACTGCATCTATAAAATTATTCAGAAAACTTTGGAATACAATAAAAGGACATTGACAGTGTTTGCGAAGGATTCACTTGTTTCAGGGAATCAGCTTATGTATTCCTTTCCTTCCCTTCCCTCCCCAAACCCACATACGCGTGCCTACATGGAAAATGGTGGCATTGGAGAGCGAATCACGTTACTTTTAATCGACAGTTAAAGGAAACCTTTCAAATTATCAAGATAAGTATTAATATTTTTATGTAATTTTATATATGTGTGTGTGGCAAGTCCTGGTGTCACTGGTAATTATTTAAATTATTCTTAACTTAGTTTTGGGAAATTAATTATAAAGCATACATTGTGCAGTACTGATATATTTATAAACGTATTACATCTGTGTAAATGTGCATTTTATTTTTTATTATGTCAAAATGTATTTTGTTTTTTTACTTTTAATAAACTAATGATTTTTTAAAAATAATCCTTTGTTTTCGATTTTTCAATATGCTCGCTCCTAGGGAGGTACACCCAACAGTTTGAGAAACGCTGTTCTAAGTACAACGTTATAAACAATCAAACAAGGTAATGATTTGTTAGACAGTTTAAAAATAACGTTGCAATTTTCCCTCTTTGCTAGAACTCTAAATTATTGTATTTTTGAAAGTTTTTAACTTATTGAAAAGAATACAGTTGACAGAAAGTATTTTGAGATTAAATTAAATCGGAACTCTGATTTTCTAAAACTAAAAACTTATTTTGATGATGGATCAAGATAGAAATAACAGTGTGTTGTACAACCAAAAAAACTACACTTCTTACAAAAATAAGGAAATAGAGAAATAATCTGAGCTGTTTATCTCTTTTTTCAGTTTTGAAAAGGTAAAACATTTTCTTTCACAATTTCGTAAAATCTTATGTTTTCATTTTGTTAGACGTTTCATCTTTCTGAAATAAATTACTCTTTTAGAATCTCTTAACCACACTAAATTATGGGGATGCTTATTTCAAAAAGAAATGTGATCTTCTAAAAATGCAGCTTATTTTCAAATTATGTGTCTCTCTACTACTTCCATGATGAGCATAGGTTAACCATTTTTACTCGTTTATTGCCCTTTTGGCATACTTTTAAATCATTTAAGCACTATCTGTGTGATAAATTCTTTTTCTTTGAATCACTCTGTTTTGTTACTTTAAAAATTAATAAAAAGTATCATTTTGATCGGTACTGGAGTAGTTTCTAATATTTTTATTAACTGTGTTTTGTTAACAGTGTTCATTAATTTTTTAAAAATTTTTATTTAAAAGTTAAAGTTTTTGTTAATAAAATCATTCACGAATTTTCCTCCTCCAAGGTTTAAGCCATGCTTGTCTAAAGTGCGGCCCACGGGCCACATGTGGCCCAAAAGCTTTTAGGGGATCCGCACATAAATTTTCGAAAATTTTCGATTTTTACTTTTTTATAGTTTTTAAAAGTTTAAATATTTCTGTTTAAAATGATATATGATATGAGAAAATACCATAATTAGAAGTATTTTTATTAATTTTTTTAATGAAGCTACTCCATGATGCGCATCAAATGAGCCCTGCTTAGAGCACCTGTGTTTGCCCTTGTATAAATTTCTGATGAGCGCGAATCCATATGATGTTCAAGTCGATAAATTATAGTTTATTGAGAATATCTAAAAATGTATGGTTACACATCCTTTGTATATGAAAGCCAAAACAGAGAAAAAATTTAATTGATGGATAAAGCCTAAGAGGTCGTAACCGATTCACCGACTTTTTAATATCAAAAATTCAAAGGTATTATGATGGGGCTATTAGAAAAAATATCAATGATTCTATACAGATAAAAACTGCTGTTTGGGCTGTTTATTTTCATCTTCTGTCTCCTAACGAGAGCCTTCAACATGGACCGATTATAAATCCTCCATGTCCTCCGATTATATGTGCCTGATGCAAGTTTTAAAAGACAGAAGCTGAATGTAACGAAAGGCACTATGATCATAAGCCACAATGAATTGAATCAAGCCAATTTTTAGAGATCTAGGTGATCCCATGTTATTGAAAAATGTTTAGATGGAAAGATCCACAGAACCCAAATGAGTCAGTTAATAACACCAAATGGTCAACGTCAGTGATTTCAAGCTGTACATTTGTGGAACTAAAAACTCTAGAATTAGGAGTAAATATGTCTATTGTACAGTTCAATATGAGTCATGTAGCAAAATTAATGATCTTAAAACATTGTGATATTGAACCAAGTTATAATTGTATGCCATGCTTCAAAAAACTAGATATACGCATGATTCGTGTAGCCGAACGAAAGCATCCTAAGATCCCTAAAAAAGGCAAAATTGTTCAAAATAATGAAAAAAAGAAAATTAGAAGAGTCTTTGTATAAGCAGAGAGTAAAACAAATGCTTAATATGCTTCTGGAAAGTACTAAAAAAAGATAATGCTCAAAAAATTACAAATTTTTACTTTAAAGCCTGTTTTCTCAAAATGTAATATTTTTCACTTTATGTACCTTTTTCTCAAAAACTACTAATCATATCATCCTCAAATTTTCAGTGAGTAGACTTTTAACATGTTTACACATTTTAATGGAGGGAATTAGATATATATAACAAACATTTTCAGATATGACTTTTTAAAACTAAATTTTAGGGGACAAATTTTTAAAAAAATTCATAATTAATTTAATTTTTAACAAAAATACAGAACTTTTCATTAAAGTACTACTGATAGTACACATAATCTACTGTAAAAATTTATTCATGAGAAGTAAGTAGTTTCTGAGAAAAAGGTACATAAACTTACGCAATTTAACATGGGCTCCTATGGAAGTGCCGGACCCCCTTAAAGTGCGGCCCAAACGCAAATTATGAAAGCATTTCAATTTACACATTTTGATTTTAAAAAAAATGTATGTACTGCATTAATTTTCGATTTAATTGAAGAGTTTGAAAGAAAATTTCAAGATTTTCGAAAAAACGAAAAATATTTCAATATATTTCTAGCCCGTTTTCTCTAGAAATAAATAAATTACCTTCAAATCTTCAAATGGAATGCATTGAACTACAAAGTGACATTCAACAGAAAGAAAAATTTAGGAATGCTTCTATACTGGAGTTTTATAAAGATTACTACACAGCGCGATAAATATCCTCATTTTCACACTCTTGCTTTATTAATGTATTCAGCTTTTGGCAGTGCTTATATTTGTGAACAGTTATTTTCCTTTGTACTAGGGTTAATCGCAGTTATATGAGTGACCGCTGTTACTTAGTGGTCAAGGTATCGGATCGTGGCTGTCATGTTATGAGTTCGAGCCCAGTACCACTAAAGACCCGTCTTGTAGGGAAGCGTTGCACGTTAAATCTGTCAAGAGCTCAAACGTCCTCCCGCTGGTATGGTAGTTAGGGAAGGGGGATGCCAGCTTAGGTGTCGTCCTCGTTGCTTGACCATGGCTCAAAATTACGAGGTACGCGTCGCCAAAAGCCCTCGTGTAGCTGAACAGTGCAACGTTAATATTCACTGACTCAACACAATTGCAAATTCATTCATCTCTTTAACTTGATTTTTCTCCATCTTTATGAAATCCAAACTAAATAAAAACGAAACTTATACAAATATTTAAAATAAATGTGTACCTATTCATATCTAATTCAAATTTTTAAAAAATATAATAAAAATAGGTTAATTTATTTTAATAAAACTACGTAGAGTTAATTTTTATTTCAATTTGTTAAAAAAATATTGTATGTGTGGCCCAGAAAAAAAATTATTTTTGCAATGCGGCCCACAAGCGGTCATAGTTTAGACATCCATGGTTTAAACAATTCTAGCGCCCCCATTTAGCTAGTATTTTGATGGAGGGTTAACAAGATCTTATCTCATAACCTAAGTACACTTTATAGTTGTTGGGGTATTTTCATATTTTTAGTATATTTTAGGAGTTCGTTAATTATAAATACTCTTATAAAATTCAAATTGAATTTTTAAATTAAAATTATCGAAACAAGTCAAGAATTGTTTAGTAAGTATTTGTTTACTTTTTTCTCCAAGATTTGCAAAACGAGAAATATAGTATTTAAGAGCAACTCATGAATCTTAAGTTTTTCCATGACCATATTGAAAAATATAATTTGTGCCTTCTTATAAAAAGTGGATCACTTTAAATTTTTAATATTTTTCAAGTAAAAAAATAATAATCTTTTTTTTTTTTTTGAATCTCCAAAGCTATTTTGTCGTATATTTTTGAAATATTTTATATTATTTTTAAAAAGAAAAATAATAGACGTCAAAATTTTTAACTATTGTTACTTATAAAAAAATGAAACTAATTTTTCTTAAAATTGATTCATCTCTTGAATAAAAACCCACCGAAATGTGGTTGCTGGCTACTACTTCCCTCAAACATTGTTTTGTTTGCAGCACGTCTCACAATATTTTATTGCAAGCTACATTTCTGTTTTTTTACTGTACGTTAAATGTATTTCAAAATTAATTATAATCGAGGAATAGCAGCATTTTTCATGCTTACAAGAAATTCTGAAATTTTTTTATATTATATTAATAGTTGAATATCTCAACATTCAAGAGCGTAACTTTTTATTTTTTATTTTTAAAATTAAAATATTTTTTTTTGTTTATTTAGGATTTTGTTATTTTACCTTAAATGATGGACATTACCTTGTAATTTTGAGTAAAGATACAGCCAATTTTAACTCATTGGTATAAAAGATATTGAAAGCTTAAGAAAAATAAAGTTGAAACGAAATTTTATTAAATTTTTGTATAGAAAGTAATTATTAACTGTTCTTGTTAGACTATAATACAGAAGAATTGCATTCCCAAACATATTTTATTTACTTATGAACAAATTTGTAATCAGATTAAAAAAAATTAAAAAACGGAGGGGGAATACTATTCGAAAAAATAAAAATTAGAATCAGTTGTCCTCTTAGCCCCTTCGAAAATAAACAAAGGCCAAAAATCTGTTAAATTTATGGAAATTTCACTAATAAAATTGAATTAATTAACTTTTATACCTTTTTGTTCGATATTGATCCTTTTGATAATAACATATTATTATTAATAATAATAAAACAATTAGCGACATGTTTTGCATGCGTAATTTTTTGTCTCAATGAAAAAAAAAATCTTTAGTAACCTCTTTTAGATCATTATTGTGACATTTTCAACTAAGCCACCTCTGTTTCACAAATATCTATTGTTACTTAAGAAAAAAAACATAATAGTTGAAGAAAAATAAATACATTACTGAATAACATTCCTGAAGACTTTGGCGAGATTCTTTGGCAAGGCAACCCTTTAAAAAAAGGCCGTCCGGAGTAGTTTCTCCTCCGGAATGAGCCGCATCCCTGTCTCTGATTGCAGGTTCGGATTTGCTTTTCCCTGCAATATTCCCATCGGCTAAGCTTTCTTTGCCTGGACGTGGATAGCACGCATTATCATTTAAAAGCGCAATGACTCACGCAACTTCCGTAATGTGCATTCTAGACACGATAATCGAGGTTACAATGGAGAAGAATGGATTTGAGCAACAATTTGTAACTTTTCACTTGTGGAAATCTGAAAGAAATATCGTGGAACCGTTATATCTGTAAATAAATTCCAATCACATTCTTTTATCATCCGTGATTTTTAAAGAATAAACATTTCTCTATTAATTTGCAGCAAGAGTGCAATTTGGATTTTGTTCCTTGAATAATTTTGAAAAGTATTTTGCAAAACGCACTGTTTACGAGTACAATATTATTTCAGCACGTTTCACACATTAATAAATATCACTCCTAAAATTTTAATTTTTAATTAGTTTAGTAAAAATAATTTTCATACTTATTAACTAACTACTAATCGGTCTTTAATTTTCAAGCCTTGAATTCATATTTAGATAACAAGATCTGGAATAAATGATTTTTCTTTGATTTGAGCATGTTCTAAGCATTTTTGAATGCTTCTTTAGAAATGTAACCCAGCGTTCCTCAAACTGTAGGGCACACCCCTAGAGGGCATCATAACCCAACATGGGGGCACGAGTACATCGAAAAGTCAAAATTAAAAAGTTATTTATAAAATAATTATTAATTTACTGAAAGGAAGCAAAGCAAAATACATTCTGACATAATAAAAAAAAATAGAATACACATTACACTAAACTAATACAAATGTATCAGTACTGCACAATGTATTTGATAATTAATTTAACAGTACTAAGTTAAGCATAAGTTTAATAATTACTATGACCTATATATAATAAGGGCTTATATATAAATCGATTTGCAAAATTTAATACTTATCTTGATAATTTTTACAGTTTATCATTAAAGTCTTATTGTATTGTATTAGAGTCAAAGTACATTATTATTGAATTTAATATACTGTTGTATTAATAGGGGGAGGGGAAGAGATGAAAATTATAATTGAAATTTGGGTCGAAAATTTTGAAAGTTTGAGAAGCACTGATGTAACCTTTTTATTAATAATAGAACTTCTACCCATTATATATTCCATAGGTTTTCACTGAGTATTATAAACAGAAAGGGGGAATGTCGGTTAGTCATAAAACTGGTTACTTTTTCATGAAACAGTCCTCAGTCTCAAATGTTTACATTGCTGCAGGATCCATTTCTTCATTGCTTTCAAAATTTCAGTTATGTATTTTAATCCTTTGTATTCAAATTACTTTTGCCTCTCAGGTAGAGTATATTAAAAATTATAAGTGTGTGTACAACAGTTTTAAAAAAAAAAGAATCCGTTTCAATAAAAATTTCAATATTTCTAATAGACTACCGAAATAAGCGCTATTACTAATATTTAAATTAATGTTTTCCCCATATAATACTGACCTTAAAGGCTTAAATGACCATATAGATTGTTCTGGAATGTTGCATGAACTACAATGAAAATCGTTTAACACGAAACTGAGGGGACTGAAATATTTCTTCGTGTTAAAAGAATTTTGTGTAACGAAATAATATTGCAAGAAAAAAAACTCATTATTTTTTTTCTTACAAAATTAAGTTTGTTATACATTTTATTTACAAAGATATGTTACTACGTTCAGATATTTCCATAACTTTTGCTCTTACTTAAAAATAATTGTTGATAACGTAGAGTTAGCAATACTAAAATCATTGGTGTTCCGTTATCCTCTTCTCTTTTTGACCAACATCCTTAAGAAGCTCCATCTTCATTTTAAGCGAAATAGCAATTTGCTTTCCTCCTGGGCTCTTTTCCATTGTGCTCGTAAAGAAATTCTTCTAAAAAAACAAGAATCAAACTCATTGGTTTTCTCTCACGCTGCAATGTACTAGTCATCGAATTCCAAAGCCAACTGATGAGAGATGAGATCTTTTTTGTGTGGCATTTGTAAGGGTGAAATAGGCTTAGATAAACAAGATTGGCTCATGTCGCTGGCTATTCCGAGGGTATTTCAAAGTCAAGTTAGCCTGGAGTTTTCCTCGTATTTTGTTTATTCCCAGAAGGGAAATCTTTTCTTGCTAAGCGATTTTCGTTTCGTTTTAAGATTAAAGAAAAACGCATGCATATACCCAGTAGTTTGTCGAGACCGTTGTATTATTTCGTGTTAACCGATATTTCGTCTATGCGTTTCCGCGTTAAACATATTTCACTGTGTATATTAAAACTTCAAAATAGGAACACATAAAATCAGTTCAGTCTATTGAAATAAAATTTTCAATCAAAATTCTTTTATTTTTATTAGAAGTGTTTATGATCCGTTTTATTTATTTATATATTTTTATTTTAGCATTAAAACTAACTTATTCTAAAATAAGATAGACAAAACAATATTTATTACATTGCAAAATCCCTTTTAACACAGTTCCTTTCTTCTTTGGAGTAGTTTTGTATACGCACAATTTCAGTTAATTATGAATATAAATTTTTTTCTATTGATTTTGTCTCCGTCCAGAAAAAGGATATTTCGAGTAAATTTGACTTCACAACAAATAAACTTACTTCAAATAACCTAAAACACCTACATAATAATAAAATATTTAGATAATTTAACTTTTAGCAACATGTATCATTTAAATTGCATATATTAACCATATTCACAAATATAACGCCTTTAAAAAAATTACGACCTATTTCAGAAAACTATCCAATAAGAAAATGAAAAATCAGATTCTAGTTTATTGAGCGATTCTTGCCGCCTTTCCACTTAAAAATAAAAAAATAACAAAGAACAACGTAAATTTTATTTTATTCAGAAATCCCCCCCCCCCCTGTTAAAGTCATACATTGAATCGACTACACTTCTATTATATTTCTGTTTTAATGTTTACTGTAATATCCCTCTTGATAGTAACTGAATTGTAGCATAAGAATAAGCTAGAAAGGTGAAATTGTGGGAAATAATTATGTAAGTTATACACATTTTTTATTATACATCATGATTTAACATTATGATGCGTAAAATAACCAGTTATTTAAATTTAATTATTATTATATTAGAATTTAAACGTATAAGTAATCCTTATACATGGAAATCAGTCCTTAGTTTCGTTGTATGTTTACGATGCAGTGTACGTAGTTTAATTTTATTAAAAAAAACATAGATTTAATTTACAGTGCAACATACGAGAAACGATCGTGCTATATATCTATGTTCTATATTGTGATTACACCCATAAAAGCTCCGTCGAATGATGCAGGGGTGCCATCCGCGCATTCTCAGAGCGACCAAATGGAGCGGGTCTTTTAAATTCACACCGTCGTCTGATGATCATCATAGATGGGGGAATCTATTAACAGAGCTGCAATTGAATTCTGTCAACATGCGGAGAGAGATTGGCCGAGCATGAAGGAGGGGTGCACTCTATACTTTAGGCAGCCCCCACCCGCTTATTAAGCGACCGGTCTCATGTGTCTAATCAATGGCTCATGACAAGGGTTCGCTTCCCCTTTCGGTGGAGCCCCAGCTAAACGGTGACGGCAGAATACGCGCCAAAAAGGTCGCCAAAGGAATGGATATACATTTTTGCTTTAAAACCAATGTTATACACATGAAATTTGTACAGTTAATTTGATAATGTTGAGTTAATTTCGTTTTTTTATTGGGTTTTTAAAATCAAATTCATTTTGATAATGATCGGTTTTGTTTAAATCAGTGCTTCTCAAACTTTCTATATTTATGACCCAATTTTCAGTCATAATTTTCATCACCTCCCCCCCCCCCTAAAAAAGAACAGCAATGTATTGAATGTATTAATAATATACTTAGACGCAAAAGCTACAAAATGACCTCTATTATATAAACCCTGCAAATTATCAAGTATTAAATTTTGTTTATATGTTACTTTTAAGCAATAGATATTTTGAATTATTTTTAAGTAACAAGATAAGAAAAAGTAGAGCATATATATTTATACTTTATCTGTTCCCATTCAAAAATTAGAATCAGATAAAGTATAAATACAGAAAAAGAAAACTTAGTGTTAATTTCTAATACTAAACATTCCTTTGAAAAACTTTGCTCTATAAGAGAAGATCTTCAAAATCACCAGTAATTGTTAAACTTATTCTTAATTTAATATTGTTAAACTAATTATCACAATTAATACAAGTACATTATCACAAATAGTGATAAATATATTTGTATACTATAGCAGCGTAAATGTGTATTTTATTTTTTATTGTTTCAGAATATGTATTTTATTTTACTGCCTTTATAAGTAAGCTATTATTTTTTTAATAATATTTTATTTTCGAATTTCTTATATGCTCACCTGAGTCCCTTTACATAGGGTTTTCAAACCCTCTAGGGGGTGCGCCCTACAGTTTGAGAGAAAATCACTGGCTTATATTGTTTTTAAAATAAATGTTTTTTTTTTGTTTTTTTTTTGCGCATTTTGTATTGAAAGCTAAGGATTATTGGAATATTAAAAATTCATTGCTCAAATATATAAAGTAAAATAACAAAGAAAAGTGCAACATGTATATGGAAAATTAAATTTTGTTATGTCTTTAATTTCCTTTTTTTATGTAACTACTTTACGATCCAACTTTTATTATAAAATACACCTTTTCTGTTACTTTTTTTAATATTGCATGTAATTGGGAGTATTTGTTTTATCTATCAATTTGGTTAAAATATTGCTATATTTTATATTTATAGACAGAGAAGTTTGAAAGATTAAAATTAAGAATGTAGAGTGACAAATTTCTTTCAGATTTAAAAGAGTGGAGAAGGGACTTTAAATCAAAAATAAGATTCTTTTTTTCATAAAATATATTTTGTTAATATGAATGAGTCAAATTGCTGCTTGTATTCTCAAATTACCCCTTTCTACTAAAATTTATATTCGTTACATTTTTATTATATTTTCCTTGAGTAACATTTTGACTTCATAACTTTTCATTACTATGCTTTTAATAAACACGTATTTATGTAAAAAAAAATAATAATTGGAAAAAAATTGCACTAAGTATAAATTTGGGTAGATGTTTTCTCTCCCCCCCCCTTCCATCCTTTGTTAAGCTCTTTACATTTTGAGTAACAATATAGACATTTAATTTTGCTATGAATGATTAAATTAATAAGATGAAAAAGTTGAGAAAATTATCTGATTTATTTCTTCTATGTCAAATAAGCTTCCCGTTCCAAATTTAATGGTATGTTTAAGAAAGTCTATTTCTACTGTAACCCGAATTAAAATGTCAAATGGAACATTAAGTAAAACACACATACACATAATATTTTTTAATTCAATCTTAAAGCAAATTTAATCAATGAAACGATCAACACACCCTCAGACAAACCTCCAATCATAGTTTAACCTTAAGTCATATTTTCGATTTATGAATATTATAATTTAATAACCTGGATGAGAAAATGGGCCATCCACTAATTCCATCACAATTTTCTTAATGCAAATCGTAACTTAATACAAAATCAAATTTAATTTGTAAGCGGTTTATTTGAGTCAGTAATCATAAATGTCTAACTTTTTTTAGTGTACATGCTTATTTCTCTTAATACTCAAAATAAGCTATGAAGGAAAAAATATCTCTATTAAATTTTAAGTGAATGAGAGAAATTGCGTTCAACCGTCATATTGCAAAAGCGTATAAATAAATAATTTCTTTTGTTACTTAGTGTCCCCTAAATTAGAACATTTGCGTAAAATTGTTTCAAGAATATTACAAGAAAAATTATTTAAGTGGACTTTTTTTTTAATGCAAACAATGAAGGAAAAGGAGATGTTTGCAAAACATTCTCCTATTTTGGAAAAGGCTTCTATGATAATAACATTTTGCTTGTATAGTCGAACCTCTATTTTGCGAATTTTTCTATGTAGAGAATTTTTTCCAAGAACATTTCACGATTTTCTTAGCAAAATAACCTCTCAATAGTGAAGTGCATTTTCTATAGAACTAATCTTCTCTTTTGTAAGTCAATTTTTCCTATCTATTTTTAAAGTATTTCTGGACATTTCAAGTTATTCTCTCTTTCAATACAGTTTATGGTGGCCATAAATTGATTTTACCAGGCCTGACTCACCAAAAAAATTGCCGTAATTTTTCAAATAAAAAGCTCATATAAAATTAACAGATTTTATGAGTAATTCAATTTAAGGACGCATGTGGTAATGTATATTTAGAATTTCTTGTAAAATAAAGTATGTTTAAAATTACCTGCATGCTTTAAATTAGAAAATGTCCTAAGAATTCATTAGTTATAATATAAAATTATTTTCTTAATAGGGAAAATACAGTATGTTACTCGACATCTTTTATTCTTACTTTCCTAGCAGTCTTTCTTTCTTTTAAATTATTTTCTTAATGTGGAAACTGCAGTATGTTATTCGACATTCTTTATTCTTGTTTTTCCCCTTGCAGTTTTTCTTTCTTTCCTTTTTTTTTTGATGAGCAAGATATATATAAAATAAATAGATATTAATTTTAAAAAAAGGTGTGGATAGTTAATTTTTTTAATATATAGTGTTTATGAATTTAAAATTTGCTTTATGTGGTTTATAAAGTGTATTGAAAGATGAACCTCTATATGACGAACTTTACATATAACGAAATTTTTTGCGGGACTTAGCGACTTCTTTAAATAGAGGACCGACTGTATATAGCTAAGACTTTTCTACAGAGCCTGGAATAGGACTTTTGAAAAAAAAATGACATTATTTTCTGAATTATTATCAATTGAAAAAAATAACCGGCGTTTTCTGTTTAAATTTCTCTACTTTGATACTTTAAAATACTAATAAATCCCTTTTAATTTTTATATTTCAAAATTCCTAGTTCAGGCTCTGTACAGAAGTCTTAGCTATATATAGACAAACTATTGTTATTAACGAACCATTTTCCATAACAGAAGAATCCTCTGAAAATATCATTCTTTCTTCTTTTTTTTTTGCCAAAAAATCCTATAAATATTTTTCTTTGTAATTATATTCTTATAACAATTTTATGCGTTTATTCTAATTCAAGCAGCACTTAATATCATTTATAAGCTTTGACAAAGTCATGGCTCCGAAAGTAGTCGGATCCCTTAAAAAATTTAACAACCTCTCTAAATCGATCCGATACTGTGAAGTTCTACCCAGTTAGTGTAAAACTAGCGTATTTTTTCGATCCAAATGAACCAAGAACCAATCCGACATGCGCCAATGGTGCGCTCAAGAGCCCAGAGGTGTTACACCCACTCCATATCCAAATCAGATTTCCGTGAAATGTACATAAAGTGGTGTCGCGTGCGAGGGGTGAACCGTCAGCACGTGCTGGTGTTCACACAGGGACGCGCACCCCGCCAGCCCACACCCCCACTTAAAGGGTCTTACATCCATTTAACCCACAAACCGCACGATCTGTTCCATCACGCCCCCCTTCACAATTCGGATCTGAAATCACTCTGGTATGTCGGCTGGGTTCTGTGAGACTTGAATTTTTGGACTTGATGGTTTTTGTATGCTGAACTCAATTGAATTGCTGATATTATCCGCTGTGTAGGATGATAGACAGCTTTGGAGAGGTGGGGGAGGGAAATTTTTCTGTTATATATATTGTGTTCTTATAAATGTTACGCCATGTGATGAACATTGTTTGAAATTTCATTTCTCTAGTATAAGATACTTTTAAATATGCTATTCGTATAATTTGCAGATTTATCAAGTCATTCTTAGTATTGTACTAACTTTTCTTACTATTGTTTTCTTTTGTTTTACTCTCAATTAAGTATTCAAGCTAAATGGATCACCGTGGTCGAAGAGGTACCAAATATAAAAATTTTTACCTTAAAGGAATAATACACAAATACAGTGGCGTAACAAAGAATATTAGGGCTTCCCTGTAAAATCAAGTTTTTGACCCCCAACCCCAAATACGTAGGGCGTCAGTCATGGTTTGGACCCCCTAGAATTCCTGTCCCCCCAGGGTGTACTTCACGCCACTGCACAAATACCGATTCTGTTATGCTAAATCAAAACTAATACAAAATTTCATAGACACTAATCTGTAAAAAAGGAGCCAGATTTTTTTTCAATATCTTATTAAATTTGTGCATCTTTCATTAATTTCTTAAATTTATTTGAAATACGTAA
>BMAO01027033.1:0-24836 GCA_019973975.1 Trichonephila clavata
TTCCTGGTCCCGAGCTCCAGCAAACATTCTCCCATGGCTGTTCCAAACCCTCAATTTGTATACTATATGGAATGTCACCCTGATTGCTTTTCATCTTTCACATTTTATTGGTCTTGCACAATGTTCCAACAATTGTGTCAGAGTTTTTTTTCTTGTCGTTTCCAACCTTGACTCTGAGAGTAGCCCAAAAAAATGGGAGATGAATGACTGGTCCCGAGCTATGCTCCTTTCCAGTCATCCATCTCCCATTTTTCTGGGGAATCCCTTCCTCTACGAGGCTGCTCGTATGGGGTTGGGCGCCCTGCAGAGAGGACAGGTATTCCTCACCTCCAGGTGTTGCAGTAAACACCGCATGTGAAATACATGGCCACAATGTGTCTTTTCTGGCCAATGCATCGGACTCAGACAGATGGAACACGTCTCGGGTATTTGGAAGACGCTTTCGGGCCATTTGAGTGCAAAACAGCCATCCAAGACGGCTTGAGCCAAGAGAATCCAAGGGGCCAACGGTTGAGGTCCATGTCGCCTCCAGGCCTTGTACGCCAATCGATACAATTTGGGAAGGGCCAAGACCGTCCACAGAGCTTGCAGAAAGGCCCCCTTGCCTTGGGCCGCCTGCTGTTCGAGGTAATCACTGTAAAGTTCGGAAGGTTCAGAAGAGGTGAGACATTCAAAGGTGGGCAGGTCGTCGATGGGCTCGGGATGGGGCAACACTTTTCGTAAAAGGTCTCCCAGGTCCACGGGGGAAAGAGCAATGACGTCGGACGGAGTGAGAGTCTGTAACTGGGCTCGAAACTGCATCATAAAAGTAATGTACTCGGCCAAATGGGCCTCGTGGTATTCGGCCAGGTAGATTTGAAAGGCTTTGTCAGACTCCATTGTCTCGTATGAGGCAAAAAGGCGTCCGAATCGTGCTTTTGAGAGAAGAGCGACGCGCAGAAAGTGCTTTTGGATTGGCTAGACAGGAGGAAGATCCTGTGAGGGTTCTTTCAAAATGGATGGCATCATCTCCGGTCCCGCCCCTTTCAAGGTGGCAGAAAGAGTAGGATCCACGGGGCCCTGTCTCCAACATTGACAGTGAGCTCGTGTCAAACATTCGAGCGAGTGTAAAGACCCGTCCCGTACGACGACATGATTGAAGCGTTTCACGATAAAATAGTGTTCGGGGGCGTCAAAGACATTAAAACAATGGCAAGTGTCGGGTCCTTCCGTGCAGGCATCTGCACTATAGACACAATCGGAAAGATGGAATCCATGCTCGCTCAAGACCACCTGGACGGGAATGGGAAAGTGGGTCGCGAGTTGTTGAAATTTCACAATACCCGCTAAACGTTGCAAGCGTCGTCTATAAGACGACCAGCGTGAGACGTTGTCTCGCAAACCTGGGAGAAATTTTTTTTCCAATTCACCCAGGAGAGAATCGAACGAGGTCATCATGAAGAGAATAAGAAATGTTGACAACAGAGCAAACCAAATGAAAGCTCGAGTGAAAGGCTCAACCTTTTTAAACACTCTCCAATCTTTCTAAAAAAAAAAAAAAAAAAAAAAAAAAAAAAAAAAAAAAAAAAAAAAAAAAAAAAAAAAAAAAAAAAAAAAAAAAAAAAAAAAAAAAATTTTTTTTTTTTTTTTTTTTTTTTTTTTTTTTTTTTTTTTTTTTTTTTTTTTTTTTTTTTTTTTTTTTTTTTTTTTTTTTTTTTTTTTTAGAGAGATTGGTTGTAAACTTTATTTGCATCTGATAAATGTTTTAAACTTTATTTGCTTCTGATAAATGTTTTAAATTTATGTGCTTCTGAAAGATGTTTTAAACTTTATTTTTGCTTCTGAAAGATGTTTTAAATTTATTTGCTTCTGAAAGATATTTCAAATGTTATGTGCGTCTGACAAATATTTCAAACTTTCCTTCTGAAAGATATTTCAAACTTTGTTTGCGAGATTTTTCAAATTTTATGTGCTTCTGACAAATCTTTTAAACTTTATTCGCTTCCGACAGAGGGTTTGGGAAACCCACTCTGGATCTCGTCATACATCCTTTGCCAACGTTTACTATTTTCGTCCGTCCAATGCATGGCCCGGGGTAAATAGTGTTGTCCAATCTCTAAAATTTCTTTCAATCGTGCTTCGGTGGGTTCACCGCGCATCACTCGTTCTTGAAACACCATCGATTTCAATAAAACGTGAATCACACAATCATGAGGGGACTCTTTTCCCCGAGAACACACTAAACAATCTTGTTCACAATAACATGCATCCGAAACAGCAGACATGGTCGGACACGATCGATTGAAAAGAAACAAAATTTCAAAGCACACTACACTAGACGAGTAAATGAAATGAGGGGGTGGTAGAAGGCTTTTAAACTTGAAAAGAACACAGAGTCCACGCAGCACAAGAAGAGAAAAACTCTAGCTAGACGAGAAATTAATTTATCCTTATAAAAAAAAAAAAAAAAAAAAAAAAAAAAAAAAAAAAAAAAAAAAAAAAAAAAAAAAAAAAAAAAAAAAAAAAAAAAAAAAAAATTTTTTTTTTTTTTTTTTTTTTTTTTTTTTTTTTTTTTTTTTTTTTTTTTTTTTTTTTTTTTTTTTTTTTTTTTTTTTTTTTTTTTTAGAGAGAGAATGTTTAAAAGCAAACACTTGACAGATTACATTTCAGAGCACAAAATTTGCAGCTTCTCTTTTTCAACATGACCGACCCGGACAATGTGTTGAGCCTGTTATCCGACCCTGGTTCCCCTTTGCCCTCCATGGGTTCTCCTTCACACCCAGAGTCTTTTCATGAGCCCCCAAAACTAAACTCTCCCCAAGACCCTCGACGACGTCGTTTCTCTTCGTCTCGACGACGCCCTCCTTATGCTTATCGATTTCCCCAGCACCACGCTCAAGTCTTTTTCCATACGCACGGTCTGGCCGTGTTGTGTCTCCGAGACCATGGTTTCACGCTCACCAACGGGGTCGTCTCGTATGCTTCGGATCGCGTCGAGGCGCATAAAGTGTTCAACTCTTTACATTATCTCAATGTCGGCACCCTCTGTGTGACCGATTCTCGTTCCAAGCAAGATTTTAAAGACATTCAAGCAAAATGGAGCGCTTTCAGTCCTTTCAAACGCATCCCCGTCATGCTCTTGAAATCCCATGCACGAGGCGAATGTCCCTTTTGCCACCAGACGCAATGTCATCGCTGGATTGCCGTGCAAGGCATGTGTTCCATACTCCACCAACCTCTCAACCCCATTTTTCACTCGGCCTAACACGTCTATAAAAGGAGGACGCGGGTCGACGCTTCTCGTCAGTTTGCAGCATGGATGCCTTCCCAGAGCACCTCTCCTCCACCGTGGTGCCCGTGACGCTGCCCGAGAAACCCGATGCGTTGGAATATGCCGCTCAACAAGGCCAGGTGCGAGCGGGCATCCTCTACCAGGAGCCTCACGCCAAACGCGTGTTTACCTTATTTCGCCAAGATCCGTGGTACCACCAAAAGACGTTGATGGACAATTTCAAGCGGGCCGTGCTGGAAGCCAAGCACGTCAACGAATTTCGACCCAACGCGATCCTGTGGGAAAAAGTGTCCAAAAGCCTCTTGAAAAATCCAGATCGTTTGCTCAAAAATACCGACAAGAGGATGGTGTACATTTATGGCAACCTGTTTTTTGTGAAAAAAGACTTTACCTTTGGGTTGAGAACGGTGCACCCCGGACAAGTGCATTTCATTCAAACGACGCACGTGCCCCTGCTGCTCTACGAACTGCCCCCTTCCAGTCTCCAGTGTCGAGCCCGACCCAACGTGAACGAGAAGAGTTTCGAGCCCTACGACCAAATGCTCTACCATCGGACCATCTTGGAGCCACACACGGCCTATCCGATCCCGGCGGGAACCCACTATTTGCTGTTGACGGTTCAAAAAACCGTTTTGGGTCTGGACCTGATCCCCGAATCCCTGCTCCCTCAGCTAATTCAGAAGGGATTTCACCTGGGAGATTTTCGAAAAAAAAAAACGTTGGATCAAACCGCCTACAAGCTACCGCCTCCGACCCCAGTGCTTGGACTGAAGCGATCGGGGGAGGAGACGCGCCCCTCCAAGAAACGAGGATGCATCCAGAGACTTGTGCAGATTCCACAACCTGAGCTACTCTATCCCCACCTGTGCAGATTCCACAACCTGAGCTACTCTATCCTCAACCTGTGCAGATTCCAGAACCTGAGCCGATTCCAGAACCTGAGCCGATTCCAGAACCTGAGCAGATTCCAGAACCTGAGCTCATCTCTCCGCCACCTGTGCAGATTCCAGAACCTGAGCTCATCTCTCCGCCACCTGTGCAGATTCCAGAACCTGAGCTCATCTCTCCAGAGCCCGAAGCTGCTTGGCTCGACCAACTCCTAACGTCCTTTTCTGGACCCTCGGTGCTCCACCTGGTGCCCTCGTTCTTTGATGAAAACAATGAACTCATCACCTTCCTGGAGACTTTTGAACACGATATGGCGATGGAGCCCCTGGACTTGTCAATGCCCAAACTCTCCCCTTGTATCCGACCTTCTGTTGGATTTAAAGCCATACAACCTCTGAATCTATCTTGTAGAGTATGATCAATAAAAAAATGATTATTTTTTAAAAAACGTCTCCTTCTTTGTGTCCAAACATTTATTGGACCCGTTGCAAACAAAAAGTATAATTGTTTTAAAAACAAGTCTCCTTCTTTGTGTCTGACAACCTTTATTGGACCCGTGTCCAACAAAAAGTATAATTTTTTAAAAAAGCAAGTCTCTTTGTGTCAGAATGATCCAACATTTATTGGACCAGTGTCGACACCGCACGACGATCGTGTTTGGTAATTTGGGTCGCTGGCCCGATCGAGTCACGTATTACGAGCACGACTATCCTTACACCATCCTCTTTGAACCCAATTTCGGGGTGCACGTGCCTCGGTCGTTTGGAAAGACCGTGGTCGTGTTTACCAGTCATTTGGATTTGACGTGGGATCCAGGCGTCCAGTTGAGATTCTTTCAACTGGGTCGTCCCCCGTCTCGCCGAGTTTGGGAAGCCCATCAACCTCACAATAAGGAGGCCTATACGTTGAATCTCACAAACTGCACGCGCCTAGCGGAGGTGTACGTGAGACTATTAACGTGGTTGGATGATTGGGAAATGCATCGAGACGACCCCCTTCCTTGGCGCCTGGTCATGCCCCCAGCTTGGAAACGGGCGTTGGAACCTCACGTGGAACGCTCGCATCGCAAGGCCTTGGAATATGGGATGCCAGTTGACGTCACGCTCCTCGACCCTATATAAAGCCAGCCAGCAGAATCATTCTTTTTCAGAAGGATGTCTATCTATTTTGCTCATGCCAACTACTTTCTCCACCAGGGCAAGCCAGTGCCCATCGAGTTGTCTATTGCCACCCTTCCCAAGAATGGCAGTGATCCTCAAGTGCTCTGCATTACCGTCAACCATGACGGATTCGACTCCACGCCCCGAGACATGCGATACAATGCCTGCAAAAACGCTCGTCTTCGTCTGGTACGTCCCTTGCCCAAGAGTGTGCCTGTAGACTACCTACCCTATTGCGTGAGGGGCATGGTGGACCCAGGAGGTCTCATTGTCGTGAAAAGCTCCAAACAGCAAAAAATGTTTAAAGAGTTGGGACTCGTCACCGTATGCTTGGAGATGCTGCCCAAATTCAACACCCTTGGCGATGGCACCTTTCCCAACCCCATGCATGATGACCTCCACGAGGAAGGGGACGTGTCTCATTGCACCATGCTGAAATCTTTTCAATTTGCAAAATATCTGCAGCAGTTTCAAAAGTTGCAGGCGGAATGGAAGGACAAAGTTTCAGCTTGGAGAGAGTAAAAAAAAATTGCCCAATGGCCCAAAAAAAGGGGGACCGAGTCGACACCAAAGTCGACTCGGTCCCCCTTTTTTTGGATAAAGGAAGGTGCCAAGGTTGGAGAGCCTCTCTTTGAAAAATGTGTACTGTTTACCAACCTCTTTTATTTTTTTGCATGTCGATAGAAATCTCAGGATATGGATTGCCAGCCAATAGGAATCGATTCACGTGACCCACCAGAGTATATTAGGCGAGCCATCCGCCGCCCTTTTCTCAAATGCACCATGTCTCATCTAGCCTTTTTTGCTCATGCCAACGTGTTTCATCGTGGGGGTAAGCCTGTCCCCATCGAAGTCTCCATTGCCAGCATTTCGGAGGATCCACAAGTCATGTGCATCACCGTGGATCATTCCAATGGGACCTCGAAAGATGACCGGGTCAATCGGTATATCAACGAACGTCTCCGTCTCAAAAGCCACCTGCCTGGATCCGTGCCCCTCGAATACCTCAGCTTTTGCGTCAGGGGTAAATTTGGTCAGCTGGCGCAAGGCAATCGAGGCCTCATTGTGGTCAAGGGAACCGACCAACGCAAACTCTTTGAGCAGATGGGGTTGTTTACCATCAGCTTGGAGACGCTGCCAAAGTTCCAGGATATCCATGACCACACGCTACCCGATCACCTCCACGATGAGGTGCACGAAAATTATGACATTTCCGAGTGCACCATGGTCAAATCTTACCGGTTTGCGCGTTATCTACACCATTTCAACAAGCTGCAGGCCGAATGTCAGAAACAAATGGCTGATTTAGTGGAGTAAATGTGGAACATTGAACTGTACAGAGTAGTGAACATTGAAATATGAAACTCTACCTATTGAACTGAACCGAAAAAAGGGGGACCGAGTCGACACAAGAGTCGACTCGGTCCCCCTTTTTTTGGGTGAAGGAAGGTGCCAACGTTGGAGGGCCTCTCTTTGAAAACTTGTACTAAGAAGGAACCTTTTGTGTTTTAATTCATGACGTCATAAATGGATGTAAGTATCATGAAAATGAATGGAAGGAAAGGATAGGATGCAAAAGGGTTGAAATATATTTCAGAAGCAAATAAAGTTTACAACCAATCTCTCTAAAAAAAAAAAAAAAAAAAAAAAAAAAAAAAAAAAAAAAAAAAAAAAAAAAAAAAAAAAAAAAAAAAAAAAAAAAAAAAAAAAAAAAAAATTTTTTTTTTTTTTTTTTTTTTTTTTTTTTTTTTTTTTTTTTTTTTTTTTTTTTTTTTTTTTTTTTTTTTTTTTTTTTTTTTTTAGAGAAGCTTACATGATTTAGTTTCAAAGGTTTACTAGGGAACTCGAAAGTTGAGAGATGGCTGAACGAGGTCGAACCAATCTTTTTACATTATTGTTTTTCCAACGCCATGTATTGGAAGAGATTCTATCCACTCTTTTTCTTTGCAACAAATTTTTCAATATTTTGTTTTCAACTGACATGTTTTGTACTGTAGCGTTCACCACGTCAAGTTCCTTTTTCAACACGTCATTTTCCTTTTTCAACACGTCATTTTCCTTTTTAAACACATCTTTTCCTTTTGAATCAAATCTCTTTCCTTTCCATGAGGTCGTTTCTCGCTTTCATCTCGTTAGCTTTTGGTCGTTTTTCGCTTTCATCTCGTTGAGCTTTTGGTCGTTTTTCGCTTGCATTTCATCCATCTTTGACCTTAATATCAGCTTGTGGTCCATGGCACATGCTTGTTTTGTTTTCTTGACTTCATTCATCATATTTTGTTGTTTACGAGACAACACATATATTTCGTCTCTTATGCGTTGAAAGGAACACTCGGCTCCCTGATTTCCCTCCTTGACATACACTATTTTATTATTGTATAGATTCAACTGTAGAGGTTGACTTCCTCCGTTTCCTCGTAGTTCGGATACAAGGGAATCGCACAATTTAAAAATTTCCAACCCGTCACATGGATCGGTACCCCCCATCTTACATTATACCATGGGTCTCGTACACGCTTGGCAACCTTTTCCCAACTGGATACATTTTTACTTCCAAGTTGCTCCCACAATAATTTTTCTATTCCCCCTGGAAAGAGGGTACAGAGAAACGCAATACTATGCGGGTGCAAGGGTCGATTGATGTGAAAATGAGAAGCATTGCCTGAATCGCTTAAATTGTCAGGAATCTCGCCCTTGTCACACGACGATTTGGGTTGACTCACATAGACGATGGTTCGCACCAGATGAAAGGCATTTTTAATCTTGACGCATTTTTTAGCCTGACCGCTCTTGGGAAATTCATACCGAACTTTTCCTTTCCAAACGTCTTCAAACGCACTCTCTTGTTCACACGCTAGAATCATGTGTCGATGCTGTATTTTACCCCTCTCATTTTGCAATCCATCGCAGAGGCACCAAAAGGGTAATAGGACACATTGATCTCGAATCTTTTCCATTTCCCGGCGAAACGTATCAAACACATCCTGTTTGACCATCAAGTGAAACCACACCCAATCTTGCCTCACATAACTTTGAACCATGCCCCACACATCTTTTCCTATCCCCTCTTCCCACATGTCGGGTTTTTCCAACAACGCATCATAAAACCCACCATATTCGCTCAATCTATCCTTGGTACGACCCCGCATGTCCCGCGGCCTGGGTTGAAAGTGTCTACATCCACACACTTCCCTCTCCTCTTCTCTCTTCTCCTCTTCCACCTTGACCTCTTCCACCTTGGCCTGGTCTACGAACCGTTGCAAGCACGACGTGAGATGATTAATGTTTTCAGGACGATTCTTTTGCCCATGAGGCCAATGTTTCTTTCCAAAACAAAACAGGCATTGCTTCCGACCGTCCATCTTATGTGTTTCGGACGCATGTTTATTATAAAAGTGACGCACGGTCATGGGCTCCAGACATTCGGGACACTCTACCCGCGTACCATAGCATCTATCGAGATGTCTGTAAAATGAAGTAGAGGATTTGTACATGATCCCGCAAAGACGCTTGTGTCCTCAGCAAGCCTTGACCTTATTTATCGTGGATCTTTGGGTCCCCCCGTTGGAAAGAACTCCCCCGTTGGATTCCTTGGACCGTGGCTTCCTTTCCCTGACCTGTTGAACACAGACCCTGTTCTTTGCCCTCCTTGACATTTTTACCTGAAAAGGAAACAAACTTGACCCTTTCCATGCCTTTTTACCTGTTGAAACCATGCCCACAAAAACAGGCCCTGTTCTTTGCTCTCCTCGAGATTTTTTACCTGAAAATGATAACATTTGACCCTTTCCAGGCCTTTTTACCTGTTTGAAACATGCCCACAAAAACATGCCCGAAATCCGTAACTAGAAGTAACTTAAGTACGTCATGAATGTAAGTATCATGACGTCATGAATGGAAGGAAAGGATAGGATGCAAAATGAAAAAGAGTTGAAATATATTTCAGAAGCAAATATAGTTTACAACCAATCTCTGTAAAAAAAAAAAAAAAAAAAAAAAAAAAAAAAAAAAAAAAAAAAAAAAAAAAAAAAAAAAAAAAAAAAAAAAAAAAAAAAAAAATTTTTTTTTTTTTTTTTTTTTTTTTTTTTTTTTTTTTTTTTTTTTTTTTTTTTTTTTTTTTTTTTTTTTTTTTTTTTTTTTTTTTTTTACAGAGTGAGAAACATTTTCAGAGCTGAGAATATTTTGAGTTTGACTTGCAAGTTGTTCTTAAGTGCTACGTGTATTACATTGTGTAACGTGTAATTGTCATTTTCATTTTCAGTTGTCATGTTCTGTAGACCCTCCTATGGGGGATCGGCCTCCACCCTGAATAGTTTTGTAGTCTACTCGTGCCCTCCAACCCTTTGATAGCTCACCCTCCCTTATCGGATTCCATTACAGTCGAGTTCTTTTCCATTCAAACCGTGTTGGATTCCAGGCTCTCCTCCTATGGGGGGTCTACTCAATGGTTGTACACGGTTCGACAGGACTCGCAGCCCACGTCTTACAATGCGCGACACAAATTCATAGGTGCCTAGGAGCCTTATCATGTGCCTTTAAAGTTTATTATTGTTTATTCAATACAGACCCTCCTATGGGGGGTAGGGTCAAATCAATGGGAGAGTTGCCCTCTCCTAGCTCGTCTCTTTCCTTTGACATGCTGCAAACGCTTCTCGGTTCCCTAGAAGCCGAGATAAGTTCAAGACAATGTACACCTGTTTTTAATCCCTAGAGACCCTCCAAAGGGGGTAGAATCCTGTAAGGGGAAACATTCAAAAGAGCCTTTTATTCCAAACAAATGGATAGGTGACACGACGACCTGAGGGGTCCTGGGGCTGAGCAAGGTCAATTTCAAGTGTGGAAAGGGTTTGGAGCCTAGGATCGAAACCCGGGACCCAAGGTCTAGATCCATGGCATCCTACAATAGTCCCTGTGAAGGGCTATCCAACAACATAAATAGTTTGAAAATCGGACAGATGGGTGAGGAGCAAATCTAAAAAAAGGCCACAGGACCTTTTGGAGCCTAGTGCCTGAACCAGGGGGTCTAGGTCCCAACCGATGGATGCGTTGTAAAGTACAAACGATTCTGAATCTTTGGACGGGTCACACGTCTCTGAGAACCCCATAGGAGCCGAGATATCGCCATTTCCGGTTCACCAGGGGGGGTCCCCATGACCCCCCAGGGAAAAAGTCTGGACCCGATCCGACTGTAATTTACCGAGTTACAAGGTTTGAACTGGATTCCATAGCATTCTAATGGGAAAAAGTTCAATGGGCTGCGAAAAATGACAAGTCCAACAAAATGCTACTGCGCATGCGCCTTTAAAACTCTACTGCGCATGCACAATGTGACGTCACTTGACTATCGGATATAAATGCTCGACAACTTGTGAGTCTAGCTCAGTCGACTAGCTGCTCTGAAAATTTTTCTCTCTGAAAAGTTTTCTCACTCTGTAAAAAAAAAAAAAAAAAAAAAAAAAAAAAAAAAAAAAAAAAAAAAAAAAAAAAAAAAAAAAAAAAAAAAAAAAAAAAAAAAATTTTTTTTTTTTTTTTTTTTTTTTTTTTTTTTTTTTTTTTTTTTTTTTTTTTTTTTTTTTTTTTTTTTTTTTTTACAGAGTGAGAAAACTTTTCAGAGCAGAGAATAGTTTGAGCTAGACTCCCAAGTTGTCGAGCATTTTATATCCGATATTCAAGTGACGTCACATTGTGCATGCGCAGTAGAGTTTTAAAGGCGCATGCGCAGTAGCATTTTGTTGGACTTGTCATTTTTCGCAGCCTATTCAACTTTTTCCCATTAAAATGCTATGGAATCCAGTTCAAACCTTCTATCTCGGTAAATTACAGTCGGATCGGGTCCAAACTTTTTCCCTGGGGGGTCATGGGGACCCCCCCTGGTGAACCGGAAATGGCTATATCTCGGCTCCTATGGGGCCTTTATAGACGTGTGACCCCTCAAAAGATTCAGAATCGTTTGTAGATTACAATGATATTTTTGGTTTGGACCTAGACCCCCTGGTTGAGGAACTAGGCTAAAAAAGGCCATTTTGGCCTCTTTTAGATTTGCTCCTCACCTATCCGTCCGATTTCCAAATTGCTTACGTTGTTGGATAGAACATATGTTGACCTATCGTGCGATGCTATGGATATGGACTTTGGTCCCGGGTTTGGATCCTAGGCTCCAAAACGTATCGACACTAAAAAGGGACCTTGCTCAGCCCCAACGCCCCTAAGGTAGTCGAGTCACCTATCCATCTGTTTGGAATGTCAAGCTCTTTCGAATGATACCCCTAACAAGACCCTACCTCCCATAGGAGGGTCTCTAGGGATCAAAAACAGGTGTAACATTGTCTTGAACCTATCTCGGCTTCTATGGATCCCATAAGCTTTTGCAATATGTCAAATGAATGAGACGAGCCAGTAGATGGCAACACTCTATACGCTTTTGCCTTACCCCCCATAGGAGGGTCTGCAATGAGTGAAAAAAAACAAAATTCAGAGGCAAATTGCGGGGTTTCTATGGCACCTATAAACTTGTGTGGCACATTGTATGACGTGGGCTTCAAGCCCTGTCAAATCATGTACAACTTTTGGGTATACCCCCCATAGGAGGGTCTCGAGAGCCTGGAAAAGAACACAGATTTAATCGAAAATAACTCGACTCCTATGGAGCCGATAAGGGATTGTGACCCATTAAATGGTTTGAGTGCACGAGTAGATGACAAAAATACTCATGGTGTAGGCCGATCCCCCATAGAAGCCGAGATAGGTTCAAGACAATGTTACACCTGTTTTTGATCCCTAGAGACCCTCCTATGGGAGGTAGGGTCTTGTTAGGGGTATCATTCGAAAGAGCTTGACATTCCAAACAGATGGATAGGTGACTCGACTACCTTAGGGGCGTTGGGGCTGAGCAAGGTCCCTTTTTAGTGTCGATACGTTTTGGAGCCTAGGATCCAAACCCGGGACCCAAAGTCCATATCCATAGCATCGCACGATAGGTCAACATATGTTCTATCCAACAACGTAAGCAATTTGGAAATCGGACGGATAGGTGAGGAGCAAATCTAAAAGAGGCCAAAATGGCCTTTTTTAGCCTAGTTCCTCAACCAGGGGGTCTAGGTCCAAACCAAAAATATCATTGTAATCTACAAACGATTCTGAATCTTTTGAGGGTCACACGTCTATAAAGGCCCCATAGGAGCCGAGATATAGCCATTTCCGGTTCACCAGGGGGGGTCCCCATGACCCCCCAGGGAAAAAGTTTGGACCCGATCCGACTGTAATTTACCGAGATAGAAGGTTTGAACTGGATTCCATAGCATTTTAATGGGAAAAAGTTGAATAGGCTGCGAAAAATGACAAGTCCAACAAAATGCTACTGCGCATGCGCCTTTAAAACTCTACTGCGCATGCACAATGTGACGTCACTTGAATATCGGATATAAAATGCTCGACAACTTGGGAGTCTAGCTCAAACTATTCTCTGCTCTGAAAAGTTTTCTCACTCTGTAAAAAAAAAAAAAAAAAAAAAAAAAAAAAAAAAAAAAAAAAAAAAAAAAAAAAAAAAATTTTTTTTTTTTTTTTTTTTTTTTTTTTTTTTTTTTTTTTTTTTTTTTTTTTTTTTTTTTTTTACAGAGTGAGAAAACTTTTCAGAGAGAAAAATTTTCAGAGCAGCTAGTCGACTGAGCTAGACTCACAAGTTGTCGAGCATTTATATCCGATAGTCAAGTGACGTCACATTGTGCATGCGCAGTAGAGTTTTAAAGGCGCATGCGCAGTAGCATTTTGTTGGACTTGTCATTTTTCGCAGCCCATTGAACTTTTTCCCATTAGAATGCTATGGAATCCAGTTCAAACCTTGTAACTCGGTAAATTACAGTCGGATCGGGTCCAGACTTTTTCCCTGGGGGGTCATGGGGACCCCCCCTGGTGAACCGGAAATGGCGATATCTCGGCTCCTATGGGGTTCTCAGAGACGTGTGACCCGTCCAAAGATTCAGAATCGTTTGTACTTTACAACGCATCCATCGGTTGGGACCTAGACCCCCTGGTTCAGGCACTAGGCTCCAAAAGGTCCTGTGGCCTTTTTTTAGATTTGCTCCTCACCCATCTGTCCGATTTTCAAACTATTTATGTTGTTGGATAGCCCTTCACAGGGACTATTGTAGGATGCCATGGATCTAGACCTTGGGTCCCGGGTTTCGATCCTAGGCTCCAAACCCTTTCCACACTTGAAATTGACCTTGCTCAGCCCCAGGACCCCTCAGGTCGTCGTGTCACCTATCCATTTGTTTGGAATAAAAGGCTCTTTTGAATGTTTCCCCTTACAGGATTCTACCTCCCTTTGGAGGGTCTCTAGGGATTAAAAACAGGTGTACATTGTCTTGAACCTATCTCGGCTTCTAGGGAACCGAGAAGCGTTTGCAGCATGTCAAAGGAAAGAGACGAGCTAGGAGAGGGCAACTCTCCCATTGATTTGACCCTACCCCCCATAGGAGGGTCTGTATTGAATAAACAATAATAAACTTTAAAGGCACATGATAAGGCTCCTAGGACACCTATGAATTTGTGTCGCGCATTGTAAGACGTGGGCTGCGAGTCCTGTCGAACCGTGTACAACCATTGAGTAGACCCCCCATAGGAGGAGAGCCTGGAAACCAACACGGTTTGAATGGAAAAGAACTCGACTGTAATGGAATCCGATAAGGGAGGGTGAGCTATCAAAGGGTTGGAGGGCACGAGTAGACTACAAAACTATTCAGGGTGGAGGCCGATCCCCATAGGAGGGTCTACAGAACATGACAACTGAAAATGAAAATGACAATTACACGTTACACAATGTAATACACGTAGCACTTAAGAACAACTTGCAAGTCAAACTCAAAATATTCTCAGCTCTGAAAATGTTTCTCACTCTGTAAAAAAAAAAAAAAAAAAAAAAAAAAAAAAAAAAAAAAAAAAAAAAAAAAAAAAAAAATTTTTTTTTTTTTTTTTTTTTTTTTTTTTTTTTTTTTTTTTTTTTTACAGAGATTGGTTGTAAACTATATTTGCTTCTGAAATATATTTCAACTCTTTTTCATTTTGCATCCTATCCTTTCCTTCCATTCATGACGTCATGATACTTACATTCATGACGTACTTAAGTTAGTTCTAGTTACGGATTCGGGCATGTTTTTGTGGGCATGTTTCAAACAGGTAAAAAGGCCTGGAAAGGGTCAAATGTTATCATTTTCAGGTAAAAAATCTCGAGGAGAGCAAAGAACAGGGCCTGTTTTGTGGCATGTTTCAACAGGTAAAAAGGCATGGAAAGGGTCAAGTTTGTTTCCATTTCAGGTAAAAATGTCGAGGAGGGCAAAGAACAGGGCCTGTGTTCAACAGGTCAGGGAAGGGAAGCCACGGTCCAAGGAATCCAACGGGGGAGTTCTTTCCAACGGGGGGACTCAAAGATCCACGATAAATAAGGTCAAGGCTTGGTGAGGACACAAGCGTCTTTGCGGGATCATGTACAAATCCTCTACTTCATTTTACAGACATCTCGATAGATGCTATGGTACGCGGGTAGAGTGTCCCGAATGTCTGGAGCCCATGACCGTGCGTCACTTTTATAATAAACATGCGTCCGAAACACATAAGATGGACGGTCGGAAGCAATGCCTGTTTTGTTTTGGAAAGAAACATTGGCCTCATGGGCAAAAGAATCGTCCTGAAAACATTAATCATCTCACGTCGTGCTTGCAACGGTTCGTAGACCAGGCCAAGGTGGAAGAGGTCAAGGTGGAAGAGGAGAAGAGAGAAGAGGAGAGGAAGTGTGTGGATGTAGACACTTTCAACCCAGGCCGCGGGACATGCGGGGTCGTACCAAGGATAGATTGAGCGAATATGGTGGGTTTTATGATGCGTTGTTGGAAAAACCCGACATGTGGGAAGAGGGGATAGGAAAAGATGTGTGGGGCATGGTTCAAAGTTATGTGAGGCAAGATTGGGTGTGGTTTCACTTGATGGTCAAACAGGATGTGTTTGATACGTTTCGCCGGGAAATGGAAAAGATTCGAGATCAATGTGTCCTATTACCCTTTTGGTGCCTCTGCGATGGATTGCAAAATGAGAGGGGTAAAATACAGCATCGACACATGATTCTAGCGTGTGAACAAGAGAGTGCGTTTGAAGACGTTTGGAAAGGAAAAGTTCGGTATGAATTTCCCAAGAGCGGTCAGGCTAAAAAATGCGTCAAGATTAAAAATGCCTTTCATCTGGTGCGAACCATCGTCTACGTGAGTCAACCCAAATCGTCGTGTGACAAGGGCGAGATTCCTGACAATTTAAGCGATTCAGGCAATGCTTCTCATTTTCACATCAATCGACCCTTGCACCCGCATAGTATTGCGTTTCTCTGTACCCTCTTTCCAGGGGGAATAGAAAAATTATTGTGGGAGCAACTTGGAAGTAAAAATGTATCCAGTTGGGAAAAGGTTGCCAAGCGTGTACGAGACCCATGGTATAATGTAAGATGGGGGGTACCGATCCATGTGACGGGCTGGAAATTTTTAAATTGTGCGATTCCCTTGTATCCGAACTACGAGGAAACGGAGGAAGTCACACCTCTACAGTTGAATCTATACAATAATAAAATAGTGTATGTCAAGGAGGGAAATCAGGGAGCCGAGTGTTCCTTTCAACGCATAAGAGACGAAGTATATGTGTTGTCTCGTAAACAACAAAACATGATGAATGAAGTCAAGAAAACAAAACAAGCATGTGCCATGGACCACAAGCTGATATTAAGGTCAAAGATGGATGAAATGCAAGCGAAAAACGACCAAAAGCTCAACGAGATGAAAGCGAGAAACGACCTCATGGAAAGGGAAAGAGATTGATTAAAAGGAAAAGACGTGTTGAAAAAGGAAAGAGTTTGACAAAAGAATATGATGGTAAAAAAAGAAAATGAATGTTGAAAAAGGAAAATGACGTGTTGAAAAAGGAACTTGACGTGGTGAACGCTACAGTACAAAACATGTCAGTTGAAAATAAAATATTGAAAGATTTGTTGCAAAGAAAAAGAGTGGATAGAATCTCTTCCAATACATGGCGTTGGAAAAACAATAATGTAAAAAGATTGGTTCGACCTCGTTCAGCCATCTCTCAACTTTCGAGTTCCCTAGTAAACCTTTGAAACTAAATCATGTAAGCTTCTCTAAAAAAAAAAAAAAAAAAAAAAAAAAAAAATTTTTTTTTTTTTTTTTTTTTTTTTTTTTTTTTTTTTTTTTTTTTTTTTTTTTTTAGAGAGATTGGTTGTAAACTTTATTTGCTTCTGAAATATATTTCAACCCTTTTGCATCCTATCCTTTCCTTCCATTCATTTTCATGATACTTACATCCATTTATGACGTCATGAATTAAAACACAAAAGGTTCCTTCTTAGTACAAGTTTTCAAAGAGAGGCCCTCCAACGTTGGCACCTTCCTTCACCCAAAAAAAGGGGGACCGAGTCGACTCTTGTGTCGACTCGGTCCCCCTTTTTTCGGTTCAGTTCAATAGGTAGAGTTTCATATTTCAATGTTCACTACTCTGTACAGTTCAATGTTCCACATTTACTCCACTAAATCAGCCATTTGTTTCTGACATTCGGCCTGCAGCTTGTTGAAATGGTGTAGATAACGCGCAAACCGGTAAGATTTGACCATGGTGCACTCGGAAATGTCATAATTTTCGTGCACCTCATCGTGGAGGTGATCGGGTAGCGTGTGGTCATGGATATCCTGGAACTTTGGCAGCGTCTCCAAGCTGATGGTAAACAACCCCATCTGCTCAAAGAGTTTGCGTTGGTCGGTTCCCTTGACCACAATGAGGCCTCGATTGCCTTGCGCCAGCTGACCAAATTTACCCCTGACGCAAAAGCTGAGGTATTCGAGGGGCACGGATCCAGGCAGGTGGCTTTTGAGACGGAGACGTTCGTTGATATACCGATTGACCCGGTCATCTTTCGAGGTCCCATTGGAATGATCCACGGTGATGCACATGACTTGTGGATCCTCCGAAATGCTGGCAATGGAGACTTCGATGGGGACAGGCTTACCCCCACGATGAAACACGTTGGCATGAGCAAAAAAGGCTAGATGAGACATGGTGCATTTGAGAAAAGGGCGGCGGATGGCTCGCCTAATATACTCTGGTGGGTCACGTGAATCGATTCCTATTGGCTGGCAATCCATATCCTGAGATTTCTATCGACATGCAAAAAAATAAAAGAGGTTGGTAAACAGTACACATTTTCAAAGAGAGGCTCTCCAACCTTGGCACCTTCCTTTATCCAAAAAAAGGGGGACCGAGTCGACTTTGGTGTCGACTCGGTCCCCCTTTTTTTGGGCCATTGGGCAATTTTTTTTTACTCTCTCCAAGCTGAAACTTTGTCCTTCCATTCCGCCTGCAACTTTTGAAACTGCTGCAGATATTTTGCAAATTGAAAAGATTTCAGCATGGTGCAATGAGACACGTCCCCTTCCTCGTGGAGGTCATCATGCATGGGGTTGGGAAAGGTGCCATCGCCAAGGGTGTTGAATTTGGGCAGCATCTCCAAGCATACGGTGACGAGTCCCAACTCTTTAAACATTTTTTGCTGTTTGGAGCTTTTCACGACAATGAGACCTCCTGGGTCCACCATGCCCCTCACGCAATAGGGTAGGTAGTCTACAGGCACACTCTTGGGCAAGGGACGTACCAGACGAAGACGAGCGTTTTTGCAGGCATTGTATCGCATGTCTCGGGGCGTGGAGTCGAATCCGTCATGGTTGACGGTAATGCAGAGCACTTGAGGATCACTGCCATTCTTGGGAAGGGTGGCAATAGACAACTCGATGGGCACTGGCTTGCCCTGGTGGAGAAAGTAGTTGGCATGAGCAAAATAGATAGACATGCTTCTGAAAAAGAATGATTCTGCTGGCTGGCTTTATATAGGGTCGAGGAGCGTGACGTCAACTGGCATCCCATATTCCAAGGCCTTGCGATGCGAGCGTTCCACGTGAGGTTCCAACGCCCGTTTCCAAGCTGGGGGCATGACCAGGCGCCAAGGAAGGGGGTCGTCTCGATGCATTTCCCAATCATCCAACCACGTTAATAGTCTCACGTACACCTCCGCTAGGCGCGTGCAGTTTGTGAGATTCAACGTATAGGCCTCCTTATTGTGAGGTTGATGGGCTTCCCAAACTCGGCGAGACGGGGGACGACCCAGTTGAAAGAATCTCAACTGGACGCCTGGATCCCACGTCAAATCCAAATGACTGGTAAACACGACCACGGTCTTTCCAAACGACCGAGGCACGTGCACCCCGAAATTGGGTTCAAAGAGGATGGTGTAAGGATAGTCGTGCTCGTAATACGTGACTCGATCGGGCCAGCGACCCAAATTACCAAACACGATCGTCGTGCGGTGTCGACACTGGTCCAATAAATGTTGGATCATTCTGACACAAAGAGACTTGCTTTTTTAAAAAATTATACTTTTTGTTGGACACGGGTCCAATAAAGGTTGTATCATTCAGACACAAAGAAGGAGACTTGTTTTTAAAACAATTATACTTTTTGTTTGCAACGGGTCCAATAAATGTTTGGACACAAAGAAGGAGACGTTTTTTTAAAAAAATAATCATTTTTTTATTGATCATACTCTACAAGATAGATTCAGAGGTTGCATGGCTTTAAATCCAACAGAAGGTCGGATACAAGGGGAGAGTTTGGGCATTGACAAGTCCAGGGGCTCCATCGCCATATCGTGTTCAAAAGTCTCCAGGAAGGTGATGAGTTCATTGTTTTCATCAAAGAACGAGGGCACCAGGTGGAGCACCGAGGCGGTCCAGAAAAGGACGTTAGGAGTTGGTCGAGCCAAGCAGCTTCGGGCTCTGGAGAGATGAGCTCAGGTTCTGGAATCTGCACAGGTGGCGGAGAGATGAGCTCAGGTTCTGGAATCTGCACAGGTGGTGGAGAGATGAGCTCAGGTTCTGGAATCTGCACAGGTGCGAGAAGGCTCAGGTTCTGGAATCTGCACAGGTGGCGGAGAGAGGAGCTGAGGTTCTGGAATCTGCACAGGTTGAGGATAGAGTAGCTCAGGTTGTGGAATCTGCACAGGTGAGGATAGAGTAGCTCAGGTTGTGGAATCTGCACAAGTCTCTGGATGCATCCTCGTTTCTTGGAGGGGCGCGTCTCCTCCCCCGATCGCTTCAGTCCAAGCACTGGGGTCGGAGGCGGTAGCTTGTAGGCGGTTTGATCCAACGTTTTTTTTTTTCGAAAATCTCCCAGGTGAAATCCCTTCTGAAGAGCTGAGGGAGCAGGGATTCGGGGATCAGGTCCAGACCCAAAACGGTTTTTTGAACCGTCAACAGCAAATAGTGGGTTCCCGCCGGGATCGGATAGGCCGTGTGTGGCTCCAAGATGGTCCGATGGTAGAGCATTTGGTCGTAGGGCTCGAAACTCTTCTCGTTCACGTTGGGTCGGGCTCGACACTGGAGACTGGAAGGGGGCAGTTCGTAGAGCAGCAGGGGCACGTGCGTCGTTTGAATGAAATGCACTTGTCCGGGGTGCACCGTTCTCAACCCAAAGGTAAAGTCTTTTTTCACAAAAAACAGGTTGCCATAAATGTACACCATCCTCTTGTCGGTATTTTTGAGCAAACGATCTGGATTTTTCAAGAGGCTTTTGGACACTTTTTCCCACAGGATCGCGTTGGGTCGAAATTCGTTGACGTGCTTGGCTTCCAGCACGGCCCGCTTGAAATTGTCCATCAACGTCTTTTGGTGGTACCACGGATCTTGGCGAAATAAGGTAAACACGCGTTTGGCGTGAGGCTCCTGGTAGAGGATGCCCGCTCGCACCTGGCCTTGTTGAGCGGCATATTCCAACGCATCGGGTTTCTCGGGCAGCGTCACGGGCACCACGGTGGAGGAGAGGTGCTCTGGGAAGGCATCCATGCTGCAAACTGACGAGAAGCGTCGACCCGCGTCCTCCTTTTATAGACGTGTTAGGCCGAGTGAAAAATGGGGTTGAGAGGTTGGTGGAGTATGGAACACATGCCTTGCACGGCAATCCAACGATGACATTGCGTCTGGTGGCAAAAGGGACATTCGCCTCGTGCATGGGATTTCAAGAGCATGACGGGGATGCGTTTGAAAGGACTGAAAGCGCTCCATTTTGCTTGAATGTCTTTAAAATCTTGCTTGGAACGAGAATCGGTCACACAGAGGGTGCCGACATTGAGATAATGTAAAGAGTTGAACACTTTATGCGCCTCGACGCGATCCGAAGCATACGAGACGACCCCGTTGGTGAGCGTGAAACCATGGTCTCGGAGACACAACACGGCCAGACCGTGCGTATGGAAAAAGACTTGAGCGTGGTGCTGGGGAAATCGATAAGCATAAGGAGGGCGTCGTCGAGACGAAGAGAAACGACGTCGTCGAGGGTCTTGGGGAGAGTTTAGTTTTGGGGGCTCATGAAAAGACTCTGGGTGTGAAGGAGAACCCATGGAGGGCAAAGGGGAACCAGGGTCGGATAACAGGCTCAACACATTGTCCGGGTCGGTCATGTTGAAAAAGAGAAGCTGCAAATTTTGTGCTCTGAAATGTAATCTGTCAAGTGTTTGCTTTTAAACATTCTCTCTAAAAAAAAAAAAAAAAAAAAAAAAAAAAAAAAAAAAAAAAAAATTTTTTTTTTTTTTTTTTTTTTTTTTTTTTTATAAGGATAAATTAATTTCTTGTCTAGCTAGAGTTTTTCTCTTCTTGTGCTGCGTGGACTCTGTGTTCTTTTCAAGTTTAAAAGCCTTCTACCACCCCCTCATTTCATTTACTCGTCTAGTGTAGTGTGCTTTGAAATTTTGTTTCTTTTCAATCGATCGTGTCCGACCATGTCTGCTGTTTCGGATGCATGTTATTGTGAACAAGATTGTTTAGTGTGTTCTCGGGGAAAAGAGTCCCCTCATGATTGTGTGATTCACGTTTTATTGAAATCGATGGTGTTTCAAGAACGAGTGATGCGCGGTGAACCCACCGAAGCACGATTGAAAGAAATTTTAGAGATTGGACAACACTATTTACCCCGGGCCATGCATTGGACGGACGAAAATAGTAAACGTTGGCAAAGGATGTATGACGAGATCCAGAGTGGGTTTCCCAAACCCTCTGTCGGAAGCGAATAAAGTTTAAAAGATTTGTCAGAAGCACATAAAATTTGAAAAATCTCGCAAACAAAGTTTGAAATATCTTTCAGAAGGAAAGTTTGAAATATTTGTCAGACGCTCATAACATTTGAAATATCTTGCAGAAGCAAAAATAAAGTTTAAAACATCTCTCAGAAGCACATAAAACTTGAAACATTTATCAGAAGCACATAAAACTTCAAACATTTATCAGATGCAAATAAAGTTTACAACCAACCTCTCTAAAAAAAAAAAAAAAAAAAAAAAAAAAAAAAAAAAAAAAAATTTTTTTTTTTTTTTTTTTTTTTTTTTTTTTTTTAGAAAGATTGGAGAGTGTTTAAAAAGGTTGAGCCTTTCACTCGAGCTTTCATTTGGTTTGCTCTGTTGTCAACATTTCTTATTCTCTTCATGATGACCTCGTTCGATTCTCTCCTGGGTGAATTGGAAAAAAAATTTCTCCCAGGTTTGCGAGACAACGTCTCACGCTGGTCGTCTTATAGACGACGCTTGCAACGTTTAGCGGGTATTGTGAAATTTCAACAACTCGCGACCCACTTTCCCATTCCCGTCCAGGTGGTCTTGAGCGAGCATGGATTCCATCTTTCCGATTGTGTCTATAGTGCAGATGCCTGCACGGAAGGACCCGACACTTGCCATTGTTTTAATGTCTTTGACGCCCCCGAACACTATTTTATCGTGAAACGCTTCAATCATGTCGTCGTACGGGACGGGTCTTTACACTCGCTCGAATGTTTGACACGAGCTCACTGTCAATGTTGGAGACAGGGCCCCGTGGATCCTACTCTTTCTGCCACCTTGAAAGGGGCGGGACCGGAGATGATGCCATCCATTTTGAAAGAACCCTCACAGGATCTTCCTCCTGTCTAGCCAATCCAAAAGCACTTTCTGCGCGTCGCTCTTCTCTCAAAAGCACGATTCGGACGCCTTTTTGCCTCATACGAGACAATGGAGTCTGACAAAGCCTTTCAAATCTACCTGGCCGAATACCACGAGGCCCATTTGGCCGAGTACATTACTTTTATGATGCAGTTTCGAGCCCAGTTACAGACTCTCACTCCGTCCGACGTCATTGCTCTTTCCCCCGTGGACCTGGGAGACCTTTTACGAAAAGTGTTGCCCCATCCCGAGCCCATCGACGACCTGCCCACCTTTGAATGTCTCACCTCTTCTGAACCTTCCGAACTTTACAGTGATTACCTCGAACAGCAGGCGGCCCAAGGCAAGGGGGCCTTTCTGCAAGCTCTGTGGACGGTCTTGGCCCTTCCCAAATTGTATCGATTGGCGTACAAGGCCTGGAGGCGACATGGACCTCAACCGTTGGCCCCTTGGATTCTCTTGGCTCAAGCCGTCTTGGATGGCTGTTTTGCACTCAAATGGCCCGAAAGCGTCTTCCAAATACCCGAGACGTGTTCCATCTGTCTGAGTCCGATGCATTGGCCAGAAAAGACGCATTGTGGCCATGTATTTCACATGCGGTGTTTACTGCAACACCTGGAGGTGAGGAATACCTGTCCTCTCTGCAGGGCGCCCAACCCCATACGAGCAGCCTCGTAGAGGACAGGGATTCCCCAGAAAAATGGGAGATGGATGACTGGAAAGGAGCATAGCTCGGGACCAGTCATTCATCTCCCATTTTTTTGGGCTACTCTCAGAGTCAAGGTTGGAAACGACAAGAAAAAAACTCTGACACAATTGTTGGAACATTGTGCAAGACCAATAAAATGTGAAAGATGAAAAGCAAATCAGGGTGACATTCCATATAGTATACAAATTGAGGGTTTGGAACAGCCATGGGAGAATGTTTGCTGGAGCTCGGGACCAGGAATCATTCTTCCATTGGCGGGGGGTTTGGAAACGACAAGAAAAAAAAACTCTGACACATTGATTCAGACTGTGGCTGGAACATTGTGTGTAAGATTCACAATGGAAGGTTGACACATTTTTTGAGACTGTGCCTGGAACATTGTGTAAGATTCACAATGGAAGGCTAATAAAATAAAATATCGCAAAAGCCAAAAAAAAGAATGTGAGGCAAGTTTAAAATATCTTTTAGGAGCTTGACAACCAAACTCTTGGCAGAGCTCAAAAAGTTTAAAACATTCTACCTCTCTAAAAAAAAAAAAAAAAAAAAAAAAAAAAAAAAAAAAAAAAAAAAAAAAAAAAAAAAAAAAAAAAAAAAAAAATTTTTTTTTTTTTTTTTTTTTTTTTTTTTTTTTTTTTTTTTTTTTTTTTTTTTTTTTTTTTTTTTTTTTTTTTTTTTTTTTAGAGAAGCTTACATGATTTAGTTTCAAAGGTTTGCTAGTAAACTTGAAAGTTGAGAGATGGTTGAACGAGGTCGAACCAACCTTTTTACACTATTGTTTTTCCAACGCCATGTATTGAAAGAGATTCTATCCACTCTTTTTCCTTGCAACAAATTTTTCAATATTTTATTTTCAACTGACATGTTTTGTACTTTAGCGTTCAACTCATATTCTTTAGCGTTTCAACTCATATTCTTTTGTTTTCCATTCATATTCTTTTGTTTTCCATTCATATTCTTTCATTTTCCATTCATATTCTTTTGTTTTCAACTCGTCAAGTTCCTTTTCAACACGTCTTTTTCCCTTTGAATCAAATCTCTTTCCTCGGCTCCCTCCTCGACATACACTATTTTATTATCGTATAGATTCAAATGCAGAGGTTCCTCGTAGCGCGGATACAAGGGAATCACACAATTTAAACATTTCCAGCCCGGATCGGACATTATACCATGGGTCCCGTACACGCTTGGCAGCCCAACATTTTAATTTCCCACAGTCCTTTTTCTATTCCCCCTGGAAAGAGGGTACTGAGAAACGCAATACTATACGGGTGCAAGGGTCGATTGATGTGAACATGAGACGCTTAAATTGTCAGGACCCTGGTCACACGAGGGTCCACTCACGTAGACGAGGTTCGCATCCACGCCAAGAGGGCAACGTCGTGAGATGGCTTGCCTCCCATGTTCCAACAACACCCCTATTGGAATGATTCTCTGTCTTTTCTCGACATACCAACGTTGTAATGCCTACACTTTATAGGTCGCTGCTTTCCCCCAGCTTGACTAGTCTCATTGTCCCTCCCTCCATGACATGGGTCGTTGCCCAGCGGGACAAGTCTCCATTTCATTTGTCCCCTCATCCAGGATGAAACAATTTTTTGTTCTCGCGCCCCATATTTTTTTCAGAGGAAAAAATTTTCAATCAACACACCCCAAGGGACACGATTCTGACCTCCTTTCCAAAAAGGTCGTTTTCCATTTTCAATCATTTTTGGAAAGGGTCACGGTGCTCGACTATTTTTCGACCGACTGTATGTG
>BMAO01027034.1:0-62149 GCA_019973975.1 Trichonephila clavata
GGAAGTATTCGCATTACTCGAGGATATTTTTGCCGTTTATTCTCTATAAAAAAGAGGTTGCTTTTATGCTTGTGAACTTTCAGATTTATTTTTAGGTATGAAGGACATTAATATTTAAGTATGTTTCGTCATTCCATATATCAACATCGTTACATTCTAATAAATTCCAAAATATTGACAAATGTTATATTTTGGCATGTTCCACATCTGTGATGAGTACTTTTAAGGTATCCGAACACGTTCGGAGTACTTTTTAACAAAATAGCATACTAAAACTTTATAAATGCTGTTTTAGGACTCAATACCAATAAATATTACTATTTAACTATCAAAATTTAAAATAAGTTATTTGAATTTTACAAAAATCACATTTATAAATGAAATTTTAGCAATATTTTTGAAAAACTTCAAAGCAGTTAGAGAAAAAAGTAATAAACATATATTTGTAAAAGTATTACTAAAGCAAATTAGATGCATTTATCTAGAAAATGTACTAAAATTTTTATTTTTTATTAAAATTTGAAAATTTTAGAGGTGATTGAGTAAACATTATAAGATATGTTACATTTTTTATGAAACCATTATTTAAATAACAAGCCATAACTCAAAGAGTATTCATACAATAAGAAATATTTTAGTACATTCTCTAGAAATAACATAAATATCAGGTTCAAAAAGTTTTATAGAAATACATTCGTAATATTTTGAGTTATCAGACTCGCCATGATAGATTTTGAGCAATTTAAATGCCCCCTTCTGGTAGGTCAAAAACCCACTTCCGGTTTTTCTAACTTTATAAAATTGATTGCTACTTGGCCTCTAGGTAGTGTAGAAACAAAACAAATTATGTTTCGTAAAGTCAAAAGATAGCTAGCTCTATTCAATAAAATAAAAAACAAAAATATCTGTCTTGAGTGAATTTGGTAATTTTCAACGTGTTCGGATACCTTAATGTATTACATATATCTCGTGATTCTTGAATCTAAGTTACATGAATGAAATAAAGCTATATTACACCATAATAAATGTTGAAATGATTATTACTATCAAAACACATGGGGGGAAAATCTTCCAGATAAAATTTACTTATAAGGAAATACGTGAATTAGTATCAGATTTAATTTAGCAGCATTGCGCATTATACAATACGTACAACAGAATCAGCCTTTCTGTTTTATTGAAAATCTGTCATATTTTAAAAAATTCAAGCAGTGAAGGTGTATGCGTGCGTGTGTGTGTCGACATTTCCCTCTCTCTTCTTAAATTATGTTAATTAACTTGTTTTTATATATCTTCTTTTTCAATATTAGAAAAATCCCTGACGGTGGGATAGTAAAGTCATTTTTATACATCTAATTTGATTTCAGCTAAATTTTAAATTCACTTAATGAATTGAGTTTATTGCATAAATTTAATTAAATGAATTTATTGAATGCAATTCCTCTTTGAATGAATCGAATTCATGGAGTGAAATGAATTTGAGGAATTTTTTGAGTAAAGTGAATTAATGGAATGAATCGTTTGTATCCCTTGTACAAATCATTCGATTTCATTGAAATGCGTCATTTGTGTTTCTTGTACAAATCATTCCATTTCGTTTAATTAAATGATTTGTATTCCTTGTACAAATTATTAGATTGTGTTTTAGTAAAGCATGAAACAAAACAACTAAAAAAGCGTTGGAAAAAAATTGATCTTTCAAATTCAATGAATGCATAATTTGAATTCAGTGAAATATAAAAAGAAAACTCTAGACGTTCTTGTAATACGTTTCTGTTTCGAAACAATTATTGCAATGAGAATTCATTAAAATTAATGAATTGATTTGTTTACTGATTGAATTATTATAAAACTCTGTTAAATGGAAAATAATTTTGTAAATTATAAGTTATAGCAAACTATTTTTCGATAAAAATTCTATGTTTATTTTTTTTATTTCTGTTCGTTATTTTTATGCACAATTCAAATATATCATGTCTCAGACAGTTTTTTAAAAAAAATTTTTTAAATTTTGTCTTAAAAAGTTTGAACAATATTCATAAATTTTTTTTATCACATTTCTTATGTAGATTATCTGGCGTGCCTTTATCTCTTCTAACCTTTCTCATTTTAATAATATCTTTCGCTTTCCCTTTCATGTGAAAACTATACATACATCTGTGTCAGTTCTCGGTAATTATTTTTTTATTTCTAAATACTTTTTTTATACTAACCATATTTGTTAATTTATTCCATGGAACATTAAGGTATCCGAATACGTTGAAATTACCAAATTCGAAAACTGGTGTGTTTTTTATTTTATTGAATATAGTTATCTCTTGGCTTTTCAAAACATACTTTGTTTTGCTTCTACGATATCTAGAGGCTAAGTTACAATCAATTTTATAAAATTAGAAAAACCCGAAGTGGGTCTTTAATCTACCAGAAGTGGACATTTTTAAATTGCTCAAAATCTAAAATGTGCTGATGGCTCAAAATATTACAAGTCTATTTTTATAAAACTTTTTGATCTTCATATTTATATTATTTTTTAGAGAATGTACTAAAATATTCCGAATTGTATAAATATCTTTTCGAGTTATGGCCGGTTATTTAAATAATGGACTCATATAAAGAAGGTCACATTTCTTACAATATTTACCCGACCTGCTTTAAAATTCTTAAATTTAATAAAACGTTAAAATTTCTCAACATTTTCTAAATAAATGGATCTAATTTGTTTTACTGACATAAGTTTATTACGTTTTTCTCTAATTATTTTCAAATTTTTCAGAAGTATTGCTAAAATTTCACTTATAGTTGTGATTTGTGTAAAAATGTAGATACTTTTATAAAATTATTGTTAGTTAAATATTAGTATTTATTGCGATATTAATTCCTAAAAAGTATTTATAATGTTTTAGTAAGCTATTTTTTTAAGAAAAAGTACTCCGAACGTGTTGGGATGTCTTAAGTCTGAATTAGAAATATATATATATATATATTTCAAAAATATACACAAAATATAGTTATCAACCCAAAGATAACTATAGTCATGATAGTATAAAGTCTTAGCCACAGTAGTACTAAAGCAACGTACGTATGCAAAACAGGAATATATATATATATATATATATATTTCTGTTATACATACATTTATTTAAATCTTGTACAATATACATTTGTACCATTTTTTTATAGTTATGTTTCTTAAAATCTGGTTTCTATCTTCTAGCTTTGTTAGTTGTATAAATTAGTCTTGTTATTTTTTTCATTTTCATGCCTTCTAAATAAATCATAAAGTTGACATCCTCCTGCTTTGTCTTATTTCTTAAAAAAAATACAGAAATAGCATAGTTGAAGATATTAGCATTTCTATATCACCTACGTGAAATCAGTAACAAAATAATATGATTAAAACATTATTACTTTTTTGTTGTTAAACAAATGTTATTGATAACATTCTCTCAAAAACGAGCAATAATTTTATGATAAATATTTTCGTATAAAAACTTTTCATAAAATAACGTATGACTTGACTACGTTGGTATTATCATTTAACGTATCGCCTATTTCGCGATGATTTTAAAATAACAAGACTTTTATCAGCAAAATTGTCTTTTGTTTAAAATAATTTTATACTAAAGGCATACTGTTGGTTCTACAATTTTTTTGTATTCCATCCCATTGTTCCTTTCGAAAATGCACGTTCTTTCGAAATCCGAATCTAGAGTTCAACAAGTATCTCTGAACCCTCTCACGCCAACTTAATTCTAAACCGTGCCAACAATTGGCGAACTTCAACAAGCGATCATGCTGAGAAATTTCAAAATCACAGGTTTTATCTCCTAGTCTCGTTTTCATAATCGGTGATGATATTCAACACTTCCCTTTCACCTTCCCTCCACCGAAAATAAGAGGGAGGGGCGATAAAAGGGGTGGAAGGAAGACTTTTTAAGATTACGTGAAGAAATCGTGATATTGATGCGGGTACAATCACCGCCAAGATCCTTCTAGATGGAAGCCATTTTGGTCGCCAGTTGGTCGCTCTTATAACGTTTTCATGTTTGATTTCCCACCCAAAAGTACCCCCTGCCCTGATCTACACTTTCTTTCTTTAAAAAGCTGGGCACGTTCTTTTAGCGCCTATTATCATTGAAGACATGTCAGCCAATCGTGGTAAAGGTGCATATTTAAAGAAAAAACAAGGAAAAGGCCGTGGCAGACATCTATGATTGATTGAGTGCTGTATTCATGCTTATCTTTCCATGTAGAGACTTACAGAGAGACACGGTGTTTTTCGCATTAAGCGCTCGCATGTTTCCCAACAGTTTTTCAATGTTTTTAATGGGTAGTGGCCGGAGAAGGAGCGTTCAATCCGTTTTGGAATACATCAGATAAAAAGAACAGATTGAATAAGTTTGTTTCTCTATTTACGTTGAAATAAATCAATGAGAACTGTAAGAAAAATAATGCATGGCAGGGTTTCAAACTTTCTTGAGCACGGAGGTTGATAGAGGTGCACGTAAACACTAGTTCAAGATGAAAGTTAGGATACAGATATGCACAAAGATGGAAAAACGTATGTTGATCCTTAAGTTTTGGTTTGTTTTGAAAGATTCTTAACCCTTACAGCAGCGTTTCTCAAACTGTGAGGCGTGCCCCCCCCCCCCTAGCGGGCGTGATAACCTTACGAGGACGGTGCGAACATATCGAAAAGTCGAAAATAGAAATTTTAAAATTGTAATTAGTTATTGAAATAAATAAAAAAATACATTCTAACATAGTAAAAAGTAAAGTACACTTTTACACTGATGTTGCTGTAAATATATAAGTACTACATAATGTATTTCATTATTAATTTATCAATACTAAATTAAAAACATGTCTAATAATTATTAGCGACTCCCATGAGCCTGTCAAATGCAAAATTATATACAAAATTTAATACTTGTCTCGATCATTTGTACGGTTTATACTTATATTCATATTGTAGCTTTATCAAAATACATTATTATTGCATTCATTGCATTGTTATTGTATTGGGGGGGGGCAATGGAAATTATGACTCAAAATTAGATCACAAGTAATGAAAGCATGAGAAGCACTGCCTTACAGTACCAAAACGGTGCTAAAAGTAAACATAAATAATTAACTGTTTATTTTAGTTTGCTTAGACCTAAAATAAATAAAAGTCACAAGAAAAATAAATAACAATTTGTAGTTTTTTTCGGATCAATGTGTCAATTCAAGTTGGATTAATGTGTAGTTTTATCAGTTTTGGTTTTATTTGATCAAATATAATTTATTATTACACAAAATTATACTTACCGATTAGCATACAGCATGTGAGTATGAGTATTTTTTAACGTAGCCCTCTAAATCAACATGAGGAATATTTGCGAAGAACCTCTCGTACTTTTGAATCAAAGTCAAATGACAAGGACGACATCTAAGCCGACTCCTTTTTCCAAGCTACTACATTATACCCACGGGAAGACTTTGAGCCACGACAATTTTAACATGTATGAACCCTTCTACATAATGGGTCTTCAATAGAACTAGGGCTCGAACTCATAACATGCTGGTCTCCAGTTCTTGGCCATGACGGCTAGGCTAAGGCCGTCGTATAAAATACAGTAACATACATTATTGCACGGCATACTAAATGTTGTTGTTGTTGTCGTGTCCTTCCCGAAGGGAAGGGAGGAAAGTTGCCAGAACCTGTGAGACAGGTTGGACTTCTTAACGATAGATGGCGACACCACATATCTCCACCTCCTCAATTTAGGCATAGAACTGGAGGAGAGGGAAATATTCTCTAGCTCCCTGCACTCGTGGTTTCTGCTACGACCGCCCACAAGACTGGCACACTAAATAAACTAAATAAGTAATAAGAACAATAATACAGGCTACGAATGTTTTATCATTGGCACCAATTGATTTTAAGTTCTTTATTTTCCGAAGTATTCCCGTTTACGTAATTGGATCGGCATACGTTCTATTTTGCATTCTGTACAAAAATGAGGATAAAATTATATTTAAATGCGAAAATTTTCACTTTTAATTTAACTAGAAAAGGCTTCCCTTAATCGTAAAAGGGTTTAAAAAGAATGCGAATGTGTGTGTGTGTGTTAAATGTGCAAGTTTTGTATTCAAAAAACAAAGTTTTGAAAACAAATTTCTCTTTGAATCTTTTTTATGTTCAATAAAAATTCCAGAAATTTGCTTGCGGTGCATTATAAATATCTGACCCTGCTGCTAATATTTTAATCTTTATACCACTTTTAAACAGAGACTATTATGATATGTAATGGGGTCTAATACTGGCTAAATTCAACAGGAAAAGAACATACTTTTTAAATGACGTGATATAGAAAGTGTTGCTCAAATGAAAAGTGGACAAGTTCAATAAATAGAATGATGTTATTGAAAATTAAAAGAAATCTCTTTGGGTTTGTAACACAGGAACCATCGTTTCTTCACACTAGAAAGAACGTAATTGTGTGTGATTCTTGAGAAAATCCTGCCCAGCTTCCTTCACTTCATCGTCCAAATAGAAATCAAATACTCTCCTAAGTTGCCTTAAGGCCTAGAAGTCACAGGGTGGTAAATCCAAACTGTACGGTGGGTGCTCAATCATTTCTTCGTGATTTTTTTTTAAAAGTTGCATTGGTTTTACTGCGAACGTATGGATGGACATTATCATAGAGATCCGATATCATTTGCTGCCCTTTTCGAAAACTTTTACATCAACTGTTTCCAGACGTTCGACCTAAGCTGTGCTCACCATAGACTGCCACTATTCATCGATAGTTGTCCGCATTAAACTCAACTCCTGCAATTATAAACCATACTCCCTAACGTTGTTCCGATCTGGACACATCTTTATATGGCATGACTTTATTTTCGATTAATTTTTTCTACTACTAACAGGTTTCACTGTTAAACATCATATGCGATGTACACTTACTACCTTCCTTCGTGTTCCTGTTTGGTGGCTTTACTATAGCTGCACTCATTCTGACGCAATCGCAAATGTCCACTTTTCTTTTGGGCAACCTTTATACATTCAAAAAGCAAGCTTGTTTGACCATGACATCCCTTCATCATATTTCAAAATAGCAAAGTCCTTTTAAGATCTAAATTTTAATTTCAGAAAGATGATAAATGAAATAAATCCTCTAAGCAGGCATATGTTATAAATACAATAACAACTGACTTACTGATTCCTTCTTTTGAGTTCTTTTAAGCCTATCTTATATTTTATATAAATTTCGTATTTTTTAATGTTTTTTAAATTTTTTGAATACTATCATGGAAGTTTCTGTTTTATGAAACTCATGTGATGTATAAATTGCGTTTCAGCAGTAAAAATTCAAATAAAACTCTATTGTTAAATTCAGTAAGTTTTACTGCTTTGAGTTCCGTTTTGCTTTAAAAATATGCAAATGTATTCATGCATTTCAAAATAATGTTGGTTTGTTTTATTTTCTGCTATAAGAAATTTTAATATTTTCTTACACGGAATTTTTTTTTATTTTGGAAAGGCTTTTGATGATACTGCTTCATCAATGTGCAGTTATTAATTAAAATATTTATTAAGAGAGAAATATTAATTCTTGCTTTTTGTCGGGGAAAAAGCTGAAAATCTAGTCGTGTAATTAAAAGTAATGATGTGTGTGTGTGTGATTCGTTTTAGTTTCTACTTAAAGAAGTTTAAAATTTTTCTAACGAATACTTTTGTTTCATTAAGGAAAAGTTTTTGATAGTACTGTAAGCTTTGCCAGTAAAAGAAGAGAGAAGAAATTCCAACCTACGTCATCAGATAACTTGGTAAATAATGTGAGGATAAATAAAAAAAAATAAGCGTTGTCTCTGAGTAACTATTAATCTGTATTTTAAATAAATAGTTTTGTCTTTTTCGAAGCAACTCCAATTTAAAATAGATAGGCAGCTCTTTTAAAAACATTAACGCATTAAAGTATTTTCAGAATTTAAAAAAAAGTAATCCCTTTTAATTATTCATACTTTAAATTTTAAGAGATTTAAAAAGAGTTCTACATTTTTTGTTTGGAATATACAAATTAATACAAATGAATTTTTCAAAATTTCTTGATCAAATATTTGCAAATGATTTCAAATAAAAAATGGCGTTAATTAAAATTAGCTAAGTGACTTATTTTTCAACGCTTTAAAGCACTAAAAAGTGAATAATTTAATTATTTAAATAATATTTTTATATTACATAGGATTTTTACTTTTCACAACAATACTTTTAACAAAGATTAAATTTTGCTTCTCTAAAAATGGTGTCTTACATAATAATGTTGAATCAATTTAATCATTTCAAAAACGCATTTGTTTAATTTTTTCATGACGTTAAAAACTACTTTATTAAAAGAATATAGTTCCAGTAAGTATATCTTTATAGATTTGTTTGCATTAAAATCTCTTCTTTTTCTAATGCACCATATTCAAATTTTTTTTTCATAGCTTTTCATGGGAACCAAAAGACATGCATGGTTTAAATCTTAATTATAATCTGCAAAAAGTTAATTACTTTAACAAAGCGTATTAATAATTATTATTAGGAGGAAAATATTTTCAATCCTTTATGGAGTTTTCGTAATAAAATTTAACAAAAGAAAATTCGACAAATTTTTCTTCATTAAAATTTTTTTAAAACTTTGTATTGCTAAATATTTTTAGATTAGAAATATATAAGGAAACATTCTTTTTGAGTATATTTCATAAAATATTTAATGCATTAATTGAAAAATGATATTGAGTAAAATACGTTTTGCACAAAAACACTTAAGACAAAATATTGGTTTTCACGAAATAATAAATTTACTATTTATTTTCATGCATCTTTTTCTCTTAGACCGAAACGAAAATCGGTTTGCACGCAAAAAAGTCTTTTCTGGGAATGTGCAAAATAATGAAAACAACAACCGGATCGGACTATCCTACTGTATCATCGGAAGAATTCGTTCAGTTGATGATGGTAATGGGTAATGGGTATACAGCCCTAATTTCATAGCTGACAAAAACATTTAAGAGTTTCTTCAAAGCTCAAAAAATATCATTAATGCAGATTCTGATGACAAAAATGAAATGAATAACGCACCTCTTATTCACGTTCGAAATGAGAAACATCTTGAAAAGTATGCGCAAGTTTTAGACACACAATTCCAATGATGAAATTAATAACAAAATGGATGACATTGAACAATCTGTTCACAATCTGATGCTAAAAAAGGCATTGCAAAGAAAAAATATCACATTATTTTTCAAAAACTCAATAAATGTTGTTTTTTTCAAAAAACTTGAAAATTTTGTATTAAATTTCTTTAAGTACTTGTGAATGTTTTTGTTTCATTGATTTTTATTAAATACATGCATATATAGACATTTATGTAAATAAAATATGCTTTGATAAACTTACTTTTGTTAAATATATATCTGGTATTTTTTGCAATATCGCTCAACACGAAATTATTTTAACGAGAAAAAATATTTCAGTCCCTTAATTTTGTGTCAAACGATTTTCACTGTATTATGAAAATGTGAATCATACAGTCATCACTGATTTCACGAGCGATTCATGTTCGGAGAGTGTGGTATGTCCTCTTCACTTGACCATGGCTCAAAATAAGGGCATCCATCGTCAACAGCTCTCGACTTGCTTCATAGAGCGATATTCAATCTGCGGTGAGCCGCTCTCTTTAAGAACCCAATTTCCTGCACAGTACGTTTCACATTCCAACAAATACGTTTGCTAATACGCAAATGGTCTGCAGAAAATCACTAGATGACACCAATCACACATACATTTTGTGGGTTAAGTCAAACATCTAACATTAAAATGACTTTAACTTGCTTTGACATCGAATAGAACTGGGTTTGTATGACATATACAAGCCAGTCACTCAATGCTGCTTCAAATGTAAATCATGTTTCATAAATTGTAGCGGCTGGAGAGCAGTGGCGGCCTAGTCTCTCAGTAACTCAGGACCACATGTTTTCAATGGGTGAAAAATGTAGAAAAACATTCTGACCAGATCAACAGCCAAACAGCCTCTGGGTCGAAATAGGTCAGAATACGACAGGCAACATGAGGTATTCCATTTCTTGTTATCTTGTCTCCGAGACCTCAAAGATACGGTACAGCCACCGGCTTAAGATCTGAGAAATGTAACGTTTTTGTTCTGATTACCGACGACACGATGAAGAGGTGTCCATGCTGTGTACTCAATGGTCGACCATACCATCAAAGCAGGTACAAGGCTTGTATGAGGATATTAAATACAAGCAAGTCACGTGAGTATGATGCCGCATGTAGAATAAGGATAAGTCTGAAAGAAGACGCGGTGCCACTCATGTATCCAATTTTGTCGTTGGGCACACTACTGCACCACGGGCCCATTTTACTGCTGTATAAAGAGAATCTGAAGTAATAAACCCCATTCAGTCAACCTATGTTGCTCCAGACGTTGCTGCACTGCCTTTGTGGATACTTGTGTTGCAATTCAACCCACTTTCTGACTCAATTTAATTGATGTATCTGTACGATCCTGAGAAACCAACCTGGTATCATGTCTGTCCTCTCGACCGTTAACGGCGGAAGGGCATCAGATCCATCATGGTATTCTGTATGATCTCCTGAATCCATCTATTCTATATTCTCATGACATTCTTTGGTTCCCACCAATGTGAGTAACAATATCTCAGAACGATGAACCGCTCATTAGACCGGCCATAATCTTGTCTTTATAGGATTCTGACACGTGTTGGCAGTAATTTCTCTTCTATATGGTGCATAACACGATCTTCTTAAAAGCAATCAACATGCAAACACGATTGCTGAACAGGAACCTGCTGCGTAAGTTTCCTTCTTTGCTGAGTATCAAGTACCGTTTCGCCCTCCTGTGTCATTCGATTTCGCATAAATGCTAATCATTGGCATCTTCTTCCTTTCATACGAATTTGATATTTGTATCACCCTTCCATCATGAAATTGAAATTTTAATGTGCATTTATGTATGTGTGTGTAACCCAGCTGTTATCTATATAAAAATGTGCGCTCACTATCACTATAGTTAATAGACATGCATCTCTCTAAATAGAAACACGTAAGTAATATATAATACATTTTAATCCTCTTGATCAAAAATTCCTTCGTTATCAGGCACAGTTACAACCCCCCAACAATTGTATTCACCAAATTAAAAATATTACTTGCCTGAAACAATGTATTCCTCAACATCGCGGTCCGTGATCACATGACGTGAACACATTACTTCTGAAAAGTGATGTTGTTAATTTAGGTAATAATAATAGCTAGAGTCCGGTCACGGTTTCTCTCGTGAACAAATGAGTCGAATCGTGACTGGAATTCACACTGGGGGATTTAATCAAGATTAAGTTAATACATGTTGACTCTCATCCGTTGCCTAAGTAACGTTAAGCTATGCAACAAACCCTCACAATCTGGTCTAATCTCGATTAACTGGTGGTTTGAAAACAGAAACAGAGATAAATGGCACATTGTAGAAAGAACATGCTTCCAAATTGAATTGAATTGTTCCTTTCAATAAGAATAATCCAGTGGATTTTGTTCCGAGATTTCAAAAATGGATTAGTGTATATTAATAACAACTCATTGAATAACAATTAATTAAAATCTAGTTCTTAAGTTGGCTGGCCCATTTGAGTGCTTGTAACTGATTAAACCCGAACTATATATATAGTTTATCTGCCGTTTAATAACGTTTTATTCAAGTAACATACATTTTAAGCTTTGCATCACTTCCTTATATCACTGCTGTAAAACTATTTTGAAATTATTTTGTTCTAAATAGAGAACAAGTAGGAAAAGTTTACAGCGTGAACTTAGTAACCTTCGAACTAAATATAGCTTAAAAACAAGTTAGATGGTGTTTAAGTACTCTTCATCATATACACAGACCATATAAATGTATTGCTTTTTCAAAGTTTCATTGTAACTGATGAATTAGTAAAATCAATTTGCATTACTCAATACTAGTGATTGCAATATCGGACCAAAAGTTCTCTCAATACCGGTATTTCTTAGATCTTAATACCGAAATACATTTTTTAATATCCCCCGGTAGTAGAAACTTTAGAAAAAAAAAAAGAAATCACACAGGAACTTTTTTTTTTTGCCAGTGTAAATATCAAACACACACAAAATAATTTTCAACTTATAAATCATAACAGTACATAAAGAATCATAAAAAAGTAAAAGAACTTCTTAAGTTAATAGCAAAAAAGTGTAAATATCACTATTCAATCTGTGGTATTATTATAAATTTTTAAAATTTTTAATAAATTTTAATAAATGCACTTTTAAAAAACACAATGCATCAATTGTACTGTACGATATGCAAATACAATGTGAATAACAAACTCACCAATTTAATAAACATCGAAATATTACGCACTGTCTTCACAACTACAACCTTGTTTTCACTCATACGAATATCAGACTACGAATCCTGCGCTTGAGCAGTATCGCTCTGATCTGTAATGGGATAGTTTTGGGCGACCTCCTTGGATGATTCACCTATTTTATCACTTCTCTTGATTGTACGATGCAACTTCATATTCACAGTCTAATTGATTTCGCCCGTTAGGGGGACAAAAACAAAAATGTGTATTATTTTGCTATATTGGCGATCCCTAAACATATAGTGGAGACCATTTTAAAAATTTCTAGTAAATACCGAAAAGGTGGTATTTAACGTGAATACCGGTATTACAAAATTGTACAAATGGCTCAAAATACCGGTATTCGGTATCCCGGTACACCAGTATTGCAATTCCTACTCAATACATCGAATACATCAGAAATATATGGTAATGAAAAAGTTTCCTTTTGTATGGTACGTTTAAACAAATTTAAAAAGTTGCAAGTTCTTGGTATTTGATTGAGCATATATTTGAAAAAATTACAATAAGCATGCAATGGTATTGTAATTCGCGATTCTTACTAATCCTCTAGGAAATATTCCTTCGATGACGTTGCATGATTATAAAACCATTTTTCTGTAAAGGAACCACAATTTATATTAATGAAGGTTACTATTTAAAGTCAAGTGAAGTGGGAAGTTAGGAGGATGGAGATTGTGTGTGTATATTCTCATACGGAGCCTTAGACGTTAACGAGGTTAATAGTGCAGCGTTTTCAAAATTTTGGGGGCACCCCTCCCCAAGGTTGTGTAATAACTCTAACAGGGGGAAAGATTATTTTTAAGAAATGGTTAATTCACTGAAATTAAACAAAATACATTCTACATAATAAAAATAAAATACACATTTACACTGATATAATAACACTTATAAAAGTATCAATATTGCATAATATATTTTTATAATTAATTTAATAATACTAAGTTAAGAACAAGTTTAATAATTACCAGTGGCCCCATTGGCTTATCTTGTGTAAGATTATATACAAAAACTAACACTTATATTGATAATTTATGTGGTTTATAATTAATCCTTTAACTGTCGATTAAAATTTAAGTGATTCGCTCCCCAATGCCGTTTCCCACGTGATGTATGTGGGGGAAGAAAAGGAATAAATAAAGAAATCTTCTGAAATAAGTAAATCCTTCGCAAACATTGTCAATGACCTTTTACTGCATTCCATTACATTTGGAATAATTTTGTGGATAGCAGTGCACAGAGAAAATCGTACTTTGGAAAGACATACGTATACGACCGGGGCACTTAACGCTTTAGCTGAGCGAGACGTTTATATGCACCGGTAGCACTTAGAGATTAATGTCATATTGTGTAGCTTTAGCATCAAAGTATAATATGAGTATTATTGAATTCAATATATTGTTATTGTATAGAAAGGGCGCGATGAAAATTATGGTTGTGAATATTGGGTCGCAAATGTTGAAAGTTTGAGAATCACTATCATAGGAAGTTAGCGAAGTTATTTGTAAAAATTGCCGTGGTTCTAGTTGAATCTATTCGACGGGTCATTCTAGGAAGAACATTATTGTTGAGGGCTTCCGTTGCAGGTATATTCAATTTCTAAATATTAGATCACTATTTCAGTTGAAAGCTTCCAAAGCTCAGGTCTAATTTAGATAGCGATTAGATGGTCATAAAAAAGTGCATATTTAAAGGAAAAATCTCATCCTTTGGTGAACCCTCACACTTAAGTGGGGGAGAGTTCGTGACAAGCAAATATCCAGATAGCAGTAGCATCATGTAAAGAATGTAAAAATTGACAGTGCACTCACTCTCAATGCTTTCACTTGTACTAAAGTGGTTCATGCGCACAGGCTCATGATGTAATTATGACAGTACGACAGGAATTAACAAACTTTGATCACGTAATTCTAGCTGTACAAATAGTAAAGAGCATTTAACTCGGAAACTGATGAGCAATTTCACCATTCCTCGTTCCATAGTGTCAAGAGTATGCGGGGAATATATAATTTTAGACATTACCTCCCACAAGTATCAAAGCAGTTGCACACCATTTCTATTTATTATGGTAACCAACTGTGTCCTCCTTTGAGAAACTCTGTCCTCCCTCCAAAAGTGTCCTCCCACATTTCCTCCTTTTCGATACGTAGGAACTAATTGGTAAGTCTCTATAGGATAACAAATATTTTCCTTAATGATGAAAAGCCGCTTATATATTTAAATTAATGTAGGAAGTAAGTTTTATAAAGACTTCGATCAAAGATATAAAATAATACTTCTAACACACAAGTAATTAAAAAAAATTTAAGTCAATTCCTTCTTAGGTCAAAAAAGAAAATTTTATTTTAGTTCATTTTTATTAAATAATTACAATTAATATAAATATTACAGAATCACTATATTAAGTGACAAAATAGAAAGCGATTTTCCTTGCAATTTTCCATTTTCTTTTCTATTCTATGGTGTTCGACTATTTTTTTGTTTAAAACTATTATTCATTAATTAAATTTAATTATTCTCATAAAATAGTATAGTAAAAAAAGAAACCACATTCTGAGAAATTAGGTCATCCCAGATGGAATTTGAACCACGACCTCGGATTAGAACCCAACGCGCAATCCATTCGCATGGGACACAACGAGCGATTTTTCTTTCGAAAAAGTGTTGGACTATTTTTTGTTACTATTTATTCATTAAATAAATTCAATTAATGAATTAATATTTGAAAAAACTGTATTAACATCAAGTGGTCCGCTACAAGTTTAAGAAATTGTATTTGACTTGAGTGGATGAATAAAAAGTATTTTACTAACGTTTGAAAATGTGTACAAGATATATCTATATATATAAAGGAGAAAAGCGACTCAACACTGACTGACTAATCACGATATCTCTAGAAATATTCAACCTACAGGCTTGAAATTTGGTAGACATGTTTTTTTTCATAGAGTAGATATCCGCTAAGAACGGATTTTACGAAAATCGAAACGCAAGGGCTTACGGGGTTAAGGGCGTTACAAATAATTGTTTTCACTTTTAAACTACTCGACGTACAATCTTGAAATTGGGTAATCAGATTCCTTTCATAGAGTAGAGATCCGCTACAAAATGAGTTTGCTGAAAATCGACATCCAAGTGGCGTTGCGGGGGCGTTATAGAATTTCCATTTTTAAATTATTAGACGCACAGACTTTAAATTTGACAAATAGATTCCTTTCATAGAGTAGAGATCAGCTACAAGATGGGTTTTGGGAAAATAGCCCCCCTCCAAGGGCGTTGCAGGGATTAAGGGGCGTAATAGATAAATATTTCCTTTTTTAAACTACTTGACCTACCTGCTTGAAAATTGGTAGGCGTGTTTCTTTTATAGCTTAAATATCCGCTACAAAATGGGTTTTGGGAAAATTGACCCCCAAGGGGTGTTAAAGGGGAGATATAAATAGTCATTCCGATTTTTAAACTATTAGACGCACACTCTTGAAATTTGGTAAGCAGATTCCCCTCGATATATATATTTTTTTATATATAAAGGGAATGTGAACTAAATAGTAGGAATTGAAAAAAGGCTACATTTGCGATTTTTGATTATGTTAGTTTATTATTTGATTAAAATAATGATATCCTTTAATGAATTGATAGCCTTACTGATTTCTTTCAAATCTTACTGAACTAAAAAGCGACACAGTAAGCATTCCTTTTCCAGTGAATATATATTGAATAGACGTTCCTAGAGGTAAGCACACTTCATATTTTATCCGTTAATAATCTATTTTATAATTTTCAAAGTCGTATATTTTTTAAATTTTGTAATGGCTCGATAGCGTAGAAGTAAGGTGCCCACCTCTTTGGCTAAGGTTGCGAATTCAATAGATTTTCTGGATGCGAAAATCGTACCATGTCATATGATTATATAGCATGTAAGAGATTCCCTGAGTATCAAGTTGGCTCTGGTACTCTCGGCAAAATTAAATCACGGCAATATTTAGCATCCAACGAGAGCTTGAATTGCAATTGAGTTCAAGAGTTACACAAAATTTAACAATGAAGAGCTGCTTCTGAATGGCGCCACCATTGAAATGGCTGCCCCACTTGGGGACTTACCGTGTCTGCAAAGGTTTGTGAGCCAAAATGCAGCCCATTTTGGAAAAAAAATAATAATTTCCAAATAATATCGTTTTTTTTAATAATATATACAGCCTTATTGTTACAGAACTGTAAAATAATTAGTTATAAAATTTAACGTTCATATCTATAACCTTATTCTGTTAAGTTCCAGTTTTCAAAGTTAATTTTCATTTTCACTTATAGATGGAAAAATCAAAAAAAGAAAGAAAGTATCAGTTCAAAGGTAAATTGAATAAAGAATTTCATATTCACTGCTTTGGTGAACTTTCTTAAGAAATTCCGAGAGTGGTTAGGCCATCTAGATCACAGACATGAATCTCAGCAAAATCATATGGGACATGCTCGAAAGGTCAGTTTGTGTAATAAATCCTGCACCGGCAACACTTACGCAATTATGAACGGCTGTAAATCTGTACGGCTGAATAATTCTTCAAGAGATCTCCGATGACATTGAATCAATGCCAAGTTGAACCACTTGTCCTGGCTTTGGACTGAATAGTAGGATTAGGCATGTTTTAAGACCAAAAGCTCCCCGTTTTATCTGCATACAAAATTGAAAAAGAAAATCATAAGTGAAAGAAAGTGATTGAATATTGAAATTGAAACTAAAGTTCCAATCCATAATGCATAAACTATTTTTGAAAGCAATAACTAGAGCAAAGTAGGAGAGCAGAAATAAAAATGTAGCTCGCTGAAATTTGATATTTTCACTTTAGATTAATTTGCTTAATTTAAAAAAATTAAAAAAATTAACATATTTTTTAATGTAGTATTTTAGAATATGTTGTTTAAATTATAACAAAAATGACACACCATGCTTAAAATTGCATGAATTTGTATGCAAATGGTAACATATAATGTTATTTTCATAAACCACATTTTAAATTTTATACTAATAAACATTTTATATCTTTAATTCATTTTATAAAATTTTCAAACTAATGCATGATTATCATATACGATTTAAAATTTTCATTAAAAAAAAATAAGAAAACGTAGATTTAAAAGCATAAATAATTCATTACATATGACAAATTCAGAATTCCAAAATAATCGTAAATAATTCACAAAAATCTTGGAATTATGAAAATTGCCTCTCTCACACTCACGCATAATTCATTTCAGATATTTAATCTTAATTTCTAAGTAGTTTGTAAATAGTTCTTAAATCAATATGAATTTCAAAATAAACTCTAAGTATTGAAAAGGAAATAGAGAGTTATTTCTCGTTTCTCATGGGAATTCTATTGTACATTTAAAAATAATAAAGCAATTATTGAAAATATTTGCAATCTTGAAAATTCTTTTTTATGGAATCTTTCGTTATTTTGGTTCATGAATATGTATAAGCAAACTACAAAATACTACTTCAAATTATTTACGAATCGGTAACAATATTTACCAGGACAGTATTTAAACACGAATATATTAAATATTTTCTTGAATATTTGTCTCTAATTCTGCATCTTATTAAGCATATATGAAACATAATTGCATCTGCAGGTTTTAAGCATTCATTTTTCTCGTAAAGTTTACAACATTATATAACCCCTACTAATCTATGTATTCCACCTGTCTTTTGTAGTTACACATATATTTTTTGATTTGAAAAGCCTCTAAAAATAATTTTATTTATGGTAAAGTTGCACGAGGGCTATTGGCAAAATGCCCTAGGGAACCGAGCTCACCCGAAAAAGGTTTAGATCTACAAACCGATCCCCCAGGAAACATTGAGGTACGGTGTCTAAACTCATGGCTGTTTACACATTGCAAGACAAGCTTGGCAAGGCAAAATAGTGGAAAGAGAAATATGTTAATTATTCTCTTTATCTCTCTTGAAACACAAAATTTTTCTCCTTCAAAAGGACACAGTTTTAAAAGAATAACTTTTGGGATCTAATGGACGAAGTAAAGTATCCTAATTTAAAAAAAGCTGCAATTCATTTAAGATCGTTCTTTAGCTCAACCTACCTGTGTGAATCTATATTTTCAACGATGGATATAATTAAAACAACTCATCATTCCCATTTCACAGACGACCACTTAGAATCCATGCAAGATTAACTGTAAGTAATTATATATACCGAAATATTCAAGACTGGTACGGATAATATGCAGACTAAATCTTTTGCTGAGACATTAACTACGAGAACTAACTTTAAATGAAAATGATTTATTTTTTGATGTATTTTGAGTTTGAAAATAATAAATGTATCATCTTTTTTATTCTGGGAGTATAATTATATGTGTTTGTATTTTGCGTTTTACTTAAAACGCACTTTTAAAAGTGTAAGTTTTTTTTTATTGTTCTTCTGTAGGAAGTACATATTCTGTATTTATTTTATCGTTATAATATGAATGTTATTGAGTTTTTTTTTTTTTTTTTGCTTATCACACCTACGCCACAGAGTGGACCGCAACACTTTGAAGAATTAGAAGTAGACCGTCTCATGTAAAAGTCTGCCCACCCTGTTCTAGAACTACAACTCTTTTAGTTCATAAGGCAAGTCATTTCTTTTGAATAAACAGCATTTCTATTCATGTAGAAGTAATTTTTTTTTTTTGCGCTTATCTCTTTTGTTATTTTTAAAGCTATCGTTTTTATACCTGGCGTATAACGCGCACTCTTCAGTTTCGATTTCATTTTCTGTGTTAAAAGTGCTTTAGGGTTTGCAGCCCCGGGATCCCTCGATTAAAATAACTAATCCCGGGATTTAATTTTTTTGTCTGAATTATAATTTGAAATTTTTTTCAAAGTTTCGTGAATCTAGTATTACACTTAATGTATCTTATTTACTTTTTTGTACTGTATGCGTTTAGCGTCAGTTTTTCTTACGCGTTGAACCTTGAAGGGTTCGAGGGGGTGTCTATATTAAACCATGAAATTTGATATGTTTTTTCTTATTTTCTTCTATAATTTTCTGCCCATCGCGAGTGGGGTCAGAAAACGGACATTTCTCTCAATCTCTGAATGTTCGGTGTTAGCTAACTTGGACAGAGGTAATTAGAATTTTTGGAAGACACCTAGTAGGATTTTCAGCCCTGGAACCCGGCGTTTTTTCCAATCCTGAAATCCCAGGATTCAAATAACTAATACCGGAATTTAATTTTTGTCTAAATTATATTTAAAAAAATTCTCATAAAAATTTTCTAAGAACTTAATTTTTCCAAAATTTACATTTTATTAATGAAATATGTACGTAGAATTTTTTTGTGCATTTATAAGTGCTAAAGGTAAAAAAAAAAAAATATGCACAGCTCTCACTTCTCGTATGGGAGTACGTTGCACAGATCTAAGTGGCTCACGGCAATGGTTACACAATAATATAAGCAACATCTAAAGAATAGATTTTATCACATTTCCTTCTTCAATTAGATGCCTTTAATTTATAGTGGACCTGCTTGGAAGACTTGAGACTCTTAAAATCCCATTGCATTACTAACAGCTCATGCAACTGGATCTTCAATTTCAAATGAAGTAACACTTGAAATTGACTCACATTCTGATTTAATAACTGGATCAATTTATATTTAAAAACCAGTAAGTGCAGCAGAAAAACTAAATAAAGTTATCAAAGAGGTATATGCACCAATTCAGTCTATTAGATTTGATACACTGTCATCAAAATTCAAAAAGAAACGTCCCTTCTTTGAAAATGGAGGGAGACGTGGTGACTACCTAAAAAGAACACACTCCTATTTAATGACGATAGTACCTACTAGTAAAAAATCTGAACGTGCATTTTCTTCGGCAGGACAATTTGTAACACAAATAAGAAACCGTTTCAACGATGAAACACTGGCCGAGCTGTGTTTTTATAAGATTATTTACAGAAACTCAAGAAATGAAGAAATGCTTTTTTTTAAAAAAAATTCGTTTGTTACTATTTTTATTTGCTTTTTATGATGAATTAATTTCTTATTTGTTTCAATAAAATAATATTAAATCAATTTTTAGTTATATTTTCAGTTTTATTATGCAATTTCAGCTATGCTAATATGTAAGTATTTTTAATAAATAGTCCAACCCTAATCCCGGGATTTGGATAATGTAATCCCGAAATCCCGGGATTGAAAATCTGACACGGGATTGCAAACCCTAAAGTGCGTGTTATACGGCGGATTTTACAGTATTTAAAATGCATGTAAACAAGCATTGAAAAAATTTACATAACTCAAAATTTATAAAGATTTATTATAAATATGTTTTGAATAATATAACCAAATATATTAAAATTCCACCTCACTGGGCTTAATGGAGATTTAAACAATTATAAGTATTCTATCTTCTTAAAAGCTGAGTATGAATTAAGCATCTCTAAATATTAACGACTCATAATTATTAATAAACCCTTATAACTACAATAACTTGTATCAAAACTGGACCTTTTCTAGTTTAAATCCTATTTTCTAATATTTTTCTCAACTTTTAAACTTAATCGAAAATTTTCGACTTTTTAATTCTCTCAAAAGACCCCTGGCAAACCAGGCTATACGTGTGACACAATCTAAATATCCGTGCTTTAAAGATAATAAATCTTGATGAAATCCCTGCACAATAATAGCACCAGATTCTAAGGCATTTCTGTTCCATTTAAAAGAATCTTACGAGATTAGCACTAATTCTTCCCAATAGGCTTTAATCCCCGGGGCTTAAGTGTGAAAGTTACTGCGGTCTAAAAGCAGACAATATCTGTCTGGAAGAAGGGAAGGGGATTATGGGAGGAGATGGTCAGACTGCAAATCTTGTACGGGGGTGTTCTTTTGTGAGGGCAGGACAAAATGGCTTCATATCTGTCGAAAAGGCCTTCATGGATGGGGTTTCTTTTATAAAAAAAATATTGATTTTTGATAAATTTCGTGTTTTATCGTGGTATTTTTCAGGAGTCTTACGAGAAATAGGAACTGATTTTTTTAAAAGGTAAAAAGTGAGTGGGATGTTGAATTTTAGCTCGAATGATACTTTTGCTCTTTTATAGAGTTACGGCAAACCCCATTATTTTTGGTTTATGATTATTGTTTGCTTATTGCTATTAATAAGTTTTTTTAAGTAAAAGTGTTGTTTTGATGCATTTATATAATAATCATTTCATACATCAAGAATTTATTAGCTTATCAATGGGCTAAATTAATGTGACGTTATAATCTGCTAATAATGCAATTGCATGTTTCTCGCCAATCAGTTCATGAACCTCACTGTTGCCAACTTTGTATTTTTTATGGAAATTTTCTTACAAAAATTGCATATTTGTTAGCAATAATAACTCACATATGTAAGCAAAATGTACTTGAATAAAAATACCCGTATTATGTAAGAATTTTAAAAAAAAAAAGTTTTTGAAGAATATTAACCCGTAGACGTCTTTATCCAATGAGCTAAATCCATATGACGTCATAATCATGTAATAAATGCAATCATTTGTTTCCACCGAGTCAGTTCTATTGTCTTACTGTTGCTCTCTTTTGCGTTTTGCAGAATTTTTTTTAAAGTATTTATCAGTCAGCAATAATAACGCACATATAGGTAAGTAAAATGTACTTGGTTTAAAAAATCCGTGTAGCATAAGAGTTTTTTTTATTATTTTGAATTTTTTTTTTGAAATATCTTAATTCTTGGACATATTTGCTCAGTCATCAAAGTTGTAAAATTAAAAATTAATTTAAAATTAAAATTGTATCTGTATTTTATAAATTTTAGAAGCCGTACACAAATCTAAGTTTAACTTTGAATTCAATGAAAACCACGTGATTACATTTATCACATGACTTTCATGAATTAATCCCATTGATAAATATCGTTGTCTTATAAAATATTGTCATTTATATATTGGTTATGAATTGTGAGTGAACAGAAATGCACAAAATAAATTTTAGAATACACATTCAAATAAAATATATTTTAAGAAAATTAAGAGCATTATTTCTATTAAATTATCTTCAAAATATTTTAAGTATTTTCTTCTTGTGCTTTTTTTCCAGACATGTTAGAAAACTTTAGAGAATTTCTCTTTAAAAATAGTTTTCCCACAAAATGCCTTAATTAACTAAAATGATTTCCAAAAAATAGAGAATTACTTTATGTTATATTAAATTTTTTCATATTTTTTTTCACTATATAATTGCATTTCTCATTTTAGGTCAAATTCCGAACATATGTTTTATGTGAATTTATAGTTTATTTATTAAAAATTCGAGAGAGAATTCGTAATCTGTATTAGTTTTTAATTTATCCATATTTTTTCTAAAAAAATATCTTTTTAGGTACCAGCTGGTTTATTTGATATGTTAATGTACAAATATAATAGTTTTGAAATAAAAAAAATACTACAGTTATTAGTTATAATGAGATAAAAAATTATAATTTTTAATTGTTGTATTCTTTTACTAATAATTAGAAAAATAAAGATAAATTATTTTATTTTCATTTATTTATTAGTTGTTTTTATTTTATTATTATTGCATTTATTTAATTTTATTTTATTTTGTCTTATTCTTATTTATGTATAGAATTTATTTTTTGTTTTGTAAGCTAGTTCGTGAAATTGACTTTGATTGAAGAACATTTTCAAAGTTGTATTCAAAATCCTATTTATGTAAGTACTACAATATGCAGAAAACTTTTATTTATTTTTTAATATAAAATAATTCAATAATTTTGTTTCTCAGCGACCATAATTTTAAGATATTCGTAAAGGCATTCACTGCAACATTTTCACATTAGACAGTTTTAGTGTACTAAATCTTTATTTCCCATCCATAAGAAATATTCTCATCAAAAGCGTTAACTTAAATCAGATGCCAGATACAAAGAGAATCCTAAATTAGACATCACAGCACTGAAAAAAAAATTAAATATTGAATGTAAAATATGAACAGAAATGTATTACATTTGAGCTTTCACGGAGTCAAAGATTTTCTAAAATTTACTGTTACTATGGAAACATAAATATACAATCTTGGTACATTAATGATTTCTCACTTCTCTTTTATATTAAACTTGCATCTTATGCATTTTATTCCAGCGAGCAACTAGTAATGGACCTCACTCCAGTCATACTATGCACTTTTTGAAACGGAATGGTACATCACATCATTTATCAGGAAATAGTTACGATCCTACAATTCCGGTACCGAATTCCGGAAAAGCAGGAAAATAGGGAGAGAAAAGGACTGCTCGCCAAGAAAGATGAAACCAATTTACATGAACCGGAATGGAGCTCTATCTTTACTTTTTTTTTCTACTTGCTCTTTTTTTTCCCCGGCTATCTTGGATAAGATGGTCGTTCGAAGAACTGAGTTGTTGCCATTCCTTTAGGAAGAAAAAGTCGTACAAAAATAAAAGAATAGATCGTTGGGTAAAAAAAAAAGTTTTCCAGAGTGCTTTTCTCGTACAAAGTGTCTTAGTTCGGAATGCGGGTGTATTTTGTTGCAGGTATAAAATTTTGTTTTAAGTGTGCTGATGTTTCGGATAGCTAAGAAAAAAAAGAATCGTGTCACTTGATGTACTTTACTATATTTTTAGATGTAAGCCGATGGATGTATTTCAGAAATGTTTGGAGGGATAGTATCTTTACAAAGAGTTAAATAATGTAAAATACTGAAATGTTACGAAATTTTAATAATTTAACATTATTAATCACTGCCTTGACACTAACTCATCAGTACCGGACATTTTCGCAAAATTAATTGGGAATCTTTGGAATTGGTTAAATGGGAATTTTTGTCATCTGCATGGTAATGGATTTCTCAGTGCTAACTGAAATTTTTTATTCAAACTAACACCTTACTATAGCGATACTAGCCTGAGTGAAACTCCATTAAGGCCGACCTATTCCTACACTAATTTAATATTCTCACGCATATAAACGTATTTCACTTGCAATCGAATTTTTCTCATTAAATTCTGATTTATTTATATCTTGAACAAATTCTTTTCTTAATACAATTCTTTTAAGTTGACTGACTACATTCGGAACCATCATTTTGAAAAAACATGTAAATAAAATTTTTATAAAAGCGTGTGAATGAAACTTGAAATAGAATATGCATATAAAATCGTCTTAAAAAATTATTACTAGAAAAAATTATTAGGGGGACTAAAAGTAATGTCGTTTTTGCGCATGTCAATGCTGCTTTACCGTTTATGAGTTCATTACGTAGTTGAAAGTCGTGCCAGAGACATTTCAAATTCAAAGTGACTTGTTTAGTTGTGAAAACCTAAACCTTAAATTTTCTTTCGCCATTTTGAGTGAATTGGCTAGCCAAATACCAGAAGAGATTCATATCCGCCATTGCATGCTTTTGGAGCTTCACAAGGGTAGTAATTGAAAAGTTACTATCAAAAACATTTGCGATGTTTACTCAAGTGCCTTAGATTTTCTTAAATGCCAAAGGTGGTTTTCTAACTTCAGATCCGGTAATTTCGATCTTTCCGACTCACATCGATCAGGATGACCAACAACTTTAGACAATGACGTTATTAAGGGTGCGAGTGGAAACAAATCCGTGTCAGACAATCGAGGAACTGTCAAATGCTCTTAACCAACCTTGGTCGACCATCCAAGAACATTTGCAACAGATTGGTAAAACGAACAGAGCAGGTGTTTGGGTTCCGCATAATCTGTCTGAAGAGAACAGAGCTAACTGATCTACGACATGCAACTTATTGCTTCAACGGTACAATACAGAACCGTTTTTGATCGCTTGATCACTGCAGATGAAAAATGGGTCCTGTATGATAATCCAAAACGCAAAAGACAGTGGCTCTCCCCGAATGAACCGTCACGAAGGACTGCTAAGCCAGATTTACATCCAAAAAAGCACTTTTGTGTGTTTGGTGGGGTATTCGTGGAATCGTCCATTTTGAAGTGCTTAAACCTGGAGAAACTGTTAATGTAGACCTTATTGTGAACAATTAGATCGACTAAATCAATCATTAATTGAAAAGTATCCAGCGATTATCAATAGAAAAGGCATTATTTTGCAACACGATAATGCAAGACCGCGCTGCGCAAGAAAAAGACGCTGGAAAAAATTAAGGGATTGGGGTGGGAGGTATTGCCTCACTCGCCATACTCGCCTGACATTGCGCCAACGGATTTCCATTTATTCCGCTCAATGCAACACTTCTTAACAAACAAAAAATTTCAAAATTTGGATGATATGAAAAATGTCATCTCCAAATATTTTGCTGAAAAACCAATTGATTTTTATCGATCCGGCATTGAAAATTTGCGCACTAGATGGCAAAAGGTTGTTGCCAACGAGGGTGATTACATCATTGACTAAAAAGAAAAACTCGTAAGAAATTTATTTATTCGAATTTACTGTAAAAAAACGACATAATTTTCCGGTCCCCCTAATATTTAATTGCAATTTTTTCGCAAAAAAATGAGAAAAGATTGACGCATTTTTAAAACATTCTCTTTTTATGGAAAATGCTTCTATACTAATAATATTTTGCCTACATATCGTTAGGCCTTCTATACTTGATCTGAACTAGGTATTTCGAAAAGTTTACATTATTTTCAGAGTTACGATGAATTGTGAAATAATAACGGGTGTTATTTGCTAAAATTTATCTGTTCAGTGGTGATAAAATATGCTCTTAATTCCATTTCTGAATTATATGTTTCAAAATTCCTAGTTGAATGTCACGACAGAAGTCGTAGTTATATGTAGCCAAAATATTATAATTATATAAAAAATCTTCATAAAAAGATAATGCTTTGAAAATATGCTATTCTTTTTTCGTTGGTTTAGCCAAAAAAATTGCATTTAAATTACTTAGATCCGTTTGTATGCTTTTTCAAAATCACGGTTGTAAATGTAGTAGTCAGTTACCTCAAAATAATTTCTTTAAACTTATATCTTTAAAAAATACGGACCTTACTATGATTCTTCCTGGTATATCTTAATTGAAATATCGATATTTTATATAAATGATCCTGGCATTTTTTGTGTAATATTAAATACACGAAAAATACTAGGGGTTGCGCAATGCCTCCTAGTAGACTCAGGTTGAGACTCTCGTTCTAATCCTAACCCTAGGCCACACTCGCAATTTAATCCTAATTTTAGGATTAGCTGTAGCCTAGGCTGTTTAGATATATAAACAGGTAACATGATACCTATTCCTTTTTTAAGGTAAATCACGATTTCGGACGTGATTTTGAATCAAAAATTCAACGTAATTTTTAAAAATTCTTATTTTTTTCTTTCTCTTTATACAACCTCTGACAATAAAGTTTGATGAATGAAGTAAGAACGGCCGATCTGGCAACACTGGCGAAACAAAATTCCGCACATGCGTAGCGGAAGGAGTTGACCGTATACCCTTACTGTTGTTCAGTTGATACTCATTTGTGTTTCGTGTAAGACTTGTTTTACAAAGTGCTTGTTTAGTACGTTGGTTTTTAACTCAGAACAGGAAAATGAACGAACAAGAGATCAATTTAAAGATTTGTTATAAGCTTGGCAAGACACCAAAAGAAACTTATGCAATACTGGTATGTATTTATGAAGATCAAGCACTGTCCATGAAGTGTGTGTACGAGTGATTCGTCCGTTTTCAAAAAGAAGGGAAAATGTTTCTGACAATCCCGTAGCTGAAGACTGGCGAACTCCGTCACAAAAGATCGTCAATTAACTGTGCGCATGATATCTGATGAACAGTACCAGTTTATCCATTGGGGGCTTGAAGGAAGCGGGCGCCCAGGGGCCAAAAAGGTCCCGGATAAGCTGGACTTAACCAGATTTTCTGGTTATAAATTTCGATCCTCCAGTGCCAAGGGGGCCTGTAGATCTGCTGCGCCCAGGGCCCGAAATCAGCTTAAATCCGCATTGCTGATGAACTGCATATTAACCGTGAATCCGTGCGACAAATAGTTACTCAGAATTGAGGGATGAGAAAAACGTGTTAGCGATATTGACGATATTCCTAACATCCAACAAATCGTGACGAGGCTTTTGAACTCCATCCCAAAAGAAAACTTCTTGCAAAGTTTCCAGGACATGTATAGCAGATCTCAGCGGTGCATAGTTATGGGAGGTGACTACTTCGAAGATATTTTTCGTTAATATTTCATTAATGTTACAGGACAATTCATCGAACTTTATTGTCAGAGGTTATATGTAAAACTGCCTTTTTGAGCAACATAAAACGTAATGTTATAAAAATACATTGGCTTTCTTTGTAATTAGTTATGTTAATGTTTTCTCTTTTGCAATAAAAGTAAAAAACATTAATCATTAAATTCAGTTCTTTGAAAAATTTTATTTACACAAAACAACGATCAACTCTTTAATTAAACTTAAAAACACTTAGCACTACCAACAAAGCAAATAATAAATAAAATCTATATTGCCTCATATTTCAGATGATTAAACATTCTTGCCGATAATTTCTATTAACTTGATCTGAAAGATTTGTTTCGGTTAACAAAATTTCTGCTTAATGGATTTTTATTCTTCCTTGTTTTTAATGAGATAACCATAATTACCTAATCACATTTCTTTCATAAAACAATACATGGTCATTAGTTAATTAAAAATCTGTCATTAAGTTATTAAATATAAAGATTATTTTCTTTGATAATATTAACTTCTTTTGTTACAAAGTAGCTATTATTATCTTTTCATACCATAGAAAGTATTCATAATGAGCATGTTTGTTTTAGTTACTTTATTCCAATTATAAAACACCATTTATTTACGGAAATAAATTATGGGAATTTATGGAAAATGGTAGTTTAAGGAATGTATATTTTTTCATAAAATAAATTAATTTTTATCTTATTTTTCGCTTAGATAATTAATAAGAAAGATATGTTACTCTTGGCTTATACTGTGTTTTTCGAAATGCAGAAATTGGAGCTTTCTTTGATATTGAAATGGTATGATTTATTTTCGAACATTTTTGAAAACCGATAAAAAAAATTTTGAATTATCTAATATTCAGAAGCATTAGTTCAAAATTTAAATTAATTTTTTTTGTTTAAATTTTCCATTTTTCTGAACCTTAAACATTTATTTTGGAAGTATAGTGAATTTTTACGTGTTCATTCTAAACAGATTTTTTAATCTTTTTCTTAGAATTTGTAATTTGAAACAAATTAGTTCCTAGAATTCATTGTTCTAATTTAAAAACCTATAAAACAATTTTTTTTAAAATAATTATGACTTTTTATGTATGAAATGGATGATATAATGATTCTATAAATTATTTTATGAATTACTTTTATATGAAATGGAAAAAGTAAATATATCAGTTATTCTTGGAAACATAAAAATGGCTAAATTTACAAAGAAAAATTGATAAAAATTTTTTTGAATTATTTAATATTGAGGAACATTAGTTCTAAATTTAAATTATTTTTTTTGTTTAATGTTTTCATTTTTCTGCATCATAAACATTTATTTTGGAAGTATAATGTATTTTTGCGTTCATTCCAAATAAGCTTTTGTAAATATTTTCTTATAATTTGTAGTTTGAAACGAATTAGTTCATAGAATTCATTGTTCTAAATTAGAAACCTATAAAACAAATGGTTTGAAAATAATTGCGACTTATTATGTGTGCAATGAATGATATAATGATCCTATAAATTATTTTATGAAGTACTTCTATATGAAATGGAAAGTAAATACATCAATTGTTCATGGAAACATAAAAATGGCTTAGTTTACAAAGGAAAATTAATTAAAAAAATTCTATAAATATGTCATTAACAACAGAAGTTATTGAAACAGGAATACTTTTTAGCCCTCCACTCGGTATCTTTTTGTTGAGGAATTTGGCATTCTTTGCAATAGCTCTTCATTTTAATGACATTTTTCTTTTTTTTAAATGAATTATTTTTGCTTTTAAAATGCTTTTAGCCATTCAAAATTTATTTAATGGCCAAAAATGTTTGAAAATGTATTGTTCATTGTGAATTATTTTTAAAAAATCTGACTAGTCTAAGATTTTTTTCCCTTTTTTTCGATATGCTTAAATGTCTTATAAGTTTTATCCCTCATGGTGTTGTTCTCCTTCAAAATTGGGGTGGAACACCAAGCAAAAATCCTATTATCACCTGCATGGTGCTTGCTCAAAGCTAAGGCTAACGGCATGCGTAAAAATTGTTATTGTCGATAAGGTGGCATAAGCAACAAGATAAGTAAGTTTTAAAAGTATAAGTTTTTTCTGAAGATATTGGAAGTGCTCTTTTTTTTTTCAAAAAAATAAAATGTACTGCTTATTTTTTTTACATTGTATAAAAGTTATAAAATCCCATGAATCATTTTTTTTCTTTTGCGTTCAAATATGAATATAAATTTAATGAAAACATTATTTTAAATTTTAAATTACAGAAAAAAGTACATTTTAAGTATAACACGAACGGCAAAAATTCCATGCGAGTTAAAAATTTGTAAATATGTTTAGCAAAGTTGTGAATAACATAAATTTTGTACGATAAATTTGAATGAAATTTCAGAAAAATGAAACTAAATTTCAATATGTCCTCTTACGATCTTAAAAATATGAAGCAAAATTTTTTAAAAGTGCAAATTAATATTTAACTTAAGCAAAAGTATGTTTTTACATAGGCAATACTTGAGTTAATTATCATGTTGACATAATCAACTTATATCCAATAAATATAAAAGAAAAGTGGCTCACGCATTCACTCAGTTACTCACTCCACACGAGATCCCCGAAACTATTAGACTTACAGTCTTGAAATTTAGCAGGAATATTTATTTGATGATCAGAGATCCGCTAAAAACAGGGTTTTTCAAAAATCGATACCCAAGGATGTTGCGTGAACAAAAATTCCCGTTTTTCAACAATTAGACCTACAAATTTGAAATTTAACAGTCGTTTTTTAATAAATTTGGCACAAATTGCTGTAATTTATTTTATTTTTTCTTTAATAAAAAAAAATCTAATAACAATTCTGCAAAATATTTCGTCAATATCAGCTTAACTTTTCGATTTAAAGAGCAGGAAGAACATGCATTTTTTTTTATTTTATAATATATTTTTATCTACGTCCTCACAAAGAATGTGATGAAGTTAATGCGTTTTAATTCCTTCTACAATTTGAAGAGATCGATAAAAGTAAAAAATTTATTTTTCGATATGAATACATTTAACCGTTTTTTTTAACTATAATATAAAAAGAGCACCATGTTGATATAACAATATTTATCTTCTTTGATTACATCATTAATACATACTTAATATCATGTACATTAAAGTATACACACGTTTAAATACATAAAGTATTAAATGCTATATTAATCAACTTTGATTGCATCATTAAATACATACTTAATATACTATACTGATCATTATATGCATATTTAAATACCTAATACTATCAAACACTATAAATCTTCTCTTGTGATTACATCATTAATACATATTAATATATACATTTTTAACTACATAATACTAGAAAATGTAACTTAGTATTCTTTAATAAGATCATTAATAGTTCCATTATAAAAGTACGAGTAAAATAATTTAAATAAAAAGATCAGGTGCTGTTAACCCATTGAACTTTGACAGGATTCCTACTGATATAATAAATTATGTGAGAAGATTCAAAATTTGCATTTGAATTATGTACAAGGTACTAAGATCATTGAACATTTGCTATATAATTCAAATTATACTTTCAGAAAAAAAATAATTTCAAATAATCATTATCAGTAAAAATTTGAATCTTAGAAAAAGTGCTACAAAATACGGAACCATAAGCGAGCACCCTCAGAAGAATGTCGCCAACTCGACTTTGTGCCACAACCACATGGAACTCCTCACCCACCCAACAACCTCTTGGCTTAATTATATCGCTTCATTCGGAACCAGACTCGCAGAATACAATCATTAATTTATTTCACAGGGGAAATGATCATTAGAAACTTGTCAAAACGCAGACAGGCAACTGAGAACCTTATCGTCAAGGGAAGGGCTAAATATGGAACGCGGCTATTAATTTTAGTGATGGATTACCCCATGTTACACCTTGGAGGCAGACGCAGAGGTAATTGCATTGGGAAAGAATAGGGAAGTTTTGAATATTTCGCTCGTGGATTGATTCGACGACTTCCTTGAAGAAGGATTTTGCTGGGTAATGTGTATCCTCAAACCGGAAAGGACCATCTTCAGCACTCGGATCTTACCTGGATATTTTGTGGGTTTAACGAACTACCCACGTTGGATTATTTTTGGAACATTTAGGGGATGACAAACAGTGTTGGATGATGGGATTGGTTTTAATGAGCATTTAGGTAAGGGCAGAAGTCAGTTGATTAATTTGTTTTTAAATTTCTAACACAAGCCTTTCTTTTTATTTCTTTCCTTACTTTTTAATCTTCTGAGTTTACACGCAAGCTTTACTTTCTTTTGTTAGAGACATGTCTAATTGGTTGGATTCGTAAATGAAATTTGTGCTAATAATGAGTTTTGCTCAACTGGAAAGAATCTTTTGTACTGTTGCTTTCTAGTATTTTCTTTTGTCACGGATTATAAAAAATCATTTGAGATCTTTTGTAAATGCTCGGTTCGTTTAAAACTAAGAAGACGTGATAAATGATGATAATGGTACGGTACGTTTTAACCGCTTTCCTTACAAATTTTTTTTGAATAAAAATTGCAAAAAATCATCATATTTTTTTATTTTATTATAAATACAAGGAAATGAAACAAAACAAAATATGGAAGTTTCAAGTAGAATTTTTAATTTTTTACAGGTGTAAAAGCATTTAGTTTTAATATTAGTTTGATATCCCGAGTTATCTCGGGCAAATGGGAAAAAGTTAAATATTAGTCTATGTATGATAGTTTTTGAAACAAGGGACAACACAACGGGATACCTGAAATTTTATACCCTAGTATCCGGTATCTTTTCTTAATGGCTCACCTCTTTAATGGATCTCTTTTACGGGAGTACACTGCCTCGTTGGATTAGATTTTTTTTCAGTAGCAGGAATAACCTCTGGAAAATGCCCAGAGGTTAACCTGAGTGGTGAAAGACTAATGATGGCTGATTTTCTGAAATTATTTTTTCAATCATTCTATTCTAAATCGTTTTGGTGATCGTGAACTTCCTGATTTACAATACAAAATGTAGGCTACATACAGAAGAATCACTTCCACTATTTTCAATGTCCACTATAATCACTCTGTGAAAAATCATCGCTTTCGCTATCCTGCGTCATCGCCATTATTTTACTTTTTTCAACGGAATTATCCTTTTTTAGACATTACTAATCCACAAGCTGATGTGTACTATACAATAGGGAAAACACGTGACCTGTCCCGCCAAAAGATCCACGAAAACAACAAAACTTTACAAACTGCCAATCTAAGATGAATATTTCCTCCAGGTCGAAAAACCATGATAAAACAAATCGTACTGACAAATTCTGTTTCACCCGTGGAAGTAAAGTGTAGTTAACTCTACATTATCAACAATAATTAAAAAAAAGAGAGCAAATAAATATCTGAACATATCTATGTAAATGAAATGTACTCTAATAAACTTAATTTTTTGTTAAATATATGGTTTTCTTCCCTTTTTTGCAGTATCTTTTAACACGAAAAAAATATTTCAGTCCCCACAGTGTTAAGAGATTTTCACTGTATTTAAACATATCTGATCATCTAAAACAAAATATGTGTTTTCCATAAAAAAAAGTTATAAACTTACTGGAAACTATTTATTAATAAAGCTGTTATCTCCAGCACAAAGTTGGGCAAGTTCAACTGATTTTTAATTAAAGAAAAATATTTTTAAAAATACCCCTTAATCTCATAAAAAATGGTTTCATTAAAAATTTTTCCCTTTTTTTTTATTCTCAGTAACTTAGTGTTTCTCAAACTGTGGGGCGCGCCCATCTGAGGGGGCGTGATAACCCTATGGGGGGACGCGAGCATTTTGAAAAGTCGAAAACAAAAGATTATTTAAAAAAATTATTAATTTACTAGTACTATCACTATTTTATTATGTCAAAAACATAATTTGACATAATAAAAAATAAAGTGCACAATTACACTATGTTAATACACTTATAAATATATCAGTTATAAATATATGTATTTTTTCACTAATTTAATTAAGTTAAGAACAAGATTAATAATTACCAGTGACTCCATGGGCTTTTCATATTTAAAACTATATGCAAAAAATTAACACTTATTTTAATAATTTGTACGGTTTATAATTAATCCCTTAAATGCCGATTAAAAATTACTCGATTCGCTCCCCAATGCACCTTTTAACATGTAGGAGAGCGTATGTGATGTATTGGAGGGGGAGTTAGAAAAGGAATAAATAAGTGAATCCTCCAAAATAAATAAGTCCTTCACAAACACTATCAAGGTCATTTTTGGAATAATTTTATGGATTACAGTTCACAGAAAAAATCGTACTTCGGAAAGACGTATATATACGTCCGAGGCATTAATGCTCTGTCTGGGCGAAACTTTTATATACGCTGGAGGCATTTTAAAGGTTAATTACATTGTTATTGTACGGTGTGGAGGGGGGTGCGATGAAAAACATGATTGAATATTTTGTTGCAAATATTGAAAGTTTGGGAAGCCCTGCAGTAACCTATAAAAATATAAATAATTGAAGTGTGTCTATTTTTTTTAAAAAAATTAATAACAAATCTCAATTATTTTAACGGAAAAAATAAATTTTTACGTGAACAATTATTCAGTTTTAATTTAAATCCTTCCATTTGTTATGAACCATATCACCAACCTCAATCGAATTTTCAAATAAATTATAATAGTTCAGAGTACAAATTAAATATTTATAAATGAATGGCTGCACATAATTTATATTCTAGATGACAACTATGAACACTTAATAATTCATTAAAATCTATTTCTTAAACAAACATCGTTTATCATGTCTTCACTGTTTTCGGAGACATCAAAATAGTCTTAAAAGTTCATTAAACATCTCGAAGATTTAAGATATTTGAAAAGATTGTAAAGAGATTAAGAACTATGGAGTGAATTATCTACAGAATATTTCTGAATATTCTAAAAGCTATAAATTATTTATACATTCAATAGATTACAAATAAAAGCTCCCGAGGCATTTAAAAATAATTTTTTATTAATTTCTGATTTCTTCTATAAGCTTATAAAATGACTTTCATTTCTTTAATAGGAGGAATCTGTGAATCATAACATGCAAGAAGTTGTATTTTATAAACTCAAACGACGATTTGATATCTTTAACGAAGATTTTCTGAAGAAACGCGTTTTAGCACTTGTTTACAGTTTTAAAGAGACATTTAGAATTTTTTTTATTTAACTATATCTATGAAATAGTTTCAATTGCTTAATAATGCCTAAGCCTATGGCCTATGGAACCTATGGCTAGCGGTACAATTCGTATTAGCACTCTGCATTATTCTACAAATTTGTCAATTTTTCAAAGGAGGGAAGTTGATAAATTTGTAATTAACATTTGATAAACATCTTCATAATTATTGACATTTACGGAATTACGATAAATTCTGAAAAATAACTCTAAAAATAAATTCACAGCTATTTTGTAAAATTATTGAATGTCAGTGCTGGAGAGGATCAACTGTTTGAAGAGAGAAAATTACATGTACTCTCTCTCTCTCTGCTATCCACTTTTGGTTCTACATATCTCAGTAAAAAATCCTTCCTCGTGCGACAAATATTTCAAAGATAGAAATTGTTTAACGACTGAATGCTTATAATCGTGTCGAATGGAAAGCTACTCATTATACCCCTGATTTTGCTATATGAAGATAGAGCTAGCTGTTCAAGACCTAGAGGTTCGCATTAAAAATTTTCTTTTTCTTTTTATTTAACTATAAAGGAGGGAAATACTTATATTTTACATTGTCTATTTCTTATATTAATAAATATGTTTCAAAATACATAATATATGTACAGTTTTAGTTTTTTTTATTTTTGTTGAAGAAATAGTTAGTATTTACTCTGTTTATTTTCATGTTAAGAAATATCTTAAAATGATGCTAAATTAATATATAATAAAGCTGTAAAACTATATTATTGACCTCTAATCTCCAACTCTGAATGCATTATCACGGGAATCAAAGGGTTTTGAAAATGCCCTACTGTGCCCGCTGAATAATATTGGTTGATTGGAATGGCATACCACAGCTAAAAGGTTGCGAACCTCGGTTATAGAGCGTTGAATTACCTGAATAATACGTAATGCTTGCCATGCATTGATAAGTATATAGCAAAATTACGAATTATACAAGTTATGCTATTGTCGTCTAAAACTTACATGTTTTTTTAAAATTCATTCTAGAATTTGCAACGTTCTACATTCCTTCATTAGAAGAGTCTAATGCCTAAGATAAAAATTTGTTCATAAACTTTTGGTGCAGAATGGGCCGCGTTTATGTTATTTTTTGTCAATTTTTATCCATTCTTTCAAATTAAAGAAAAATAATTTATTTTTCTATATTCTTTATTTTAGCATATTTTTCTTAAAATGTACTTAAAAAATTTAAAAAAAAAGGTTAGAATTGAAGAGTGATGGATAGCTGTTGCACCCAGACAATGCATCCGCTCACATGGCCCTTATCTGTCAAGCAGTTTCTGACTAGCAAAAACATTACTTTGATGAGGCATCCTCCTTATTCATCTGATTTGGCTCCATGTAACTTTTTTTTATTTACTAAAGTTAAATCGTTGTGAAAGGGAACCCATTTTACATCAATTGAAGAGATTCAGGCAAAAACGGAAAATAACCTAATGGGACTTCCGAAAACCTCGTCCCAGAGCTGTTACCAGCAATGACAGCACCGAGAATGTGTGCTGATGGGAACTACTTTGAAGTTAATATTGTCATGGAGAACCAATTCTGTACGTACAGTGATTTATTGGACCAGTCTCGTTTTTTTTTGTGTCACACCTTGTATATGTGTGTATGCCTATCTGAATAACGCATTTTTTTAATTGAGTATAAGGGAATACTTGCTTTCGTTATCTGTTTTTACCCATTTTAAAATATTCACATTCTTTTAAATCATTCAACGATAAATTTAAGAGAGAAAACATGTTAGAAGAATTATTTCATTTCCGTTCTATTTTCGGTATAAAGCTTCGTGGCGTCTGTAGCGTCGTAAACTGGTAGCAAGATGACGCTCAGAGCTGTTTGATAGGATAAAATGAACTTTATTTTCTGGACTACACAATCATTTAGACTATTACCTAGCAAAATTAAATGAATTTAAATATAAGAGTCTGTTTAGTTTCGATGAGCTGTTGTGCCGATATCGCCGGTGCGTTTCCTTCGCCAGTCTTACTTCTTCGACTTCCTATTGTCCGGAAGGCGCTTGCCCCATATATCTCTTTATTCCCACAAAATAAGGGATCAGGAACCACCGGCGTGCTTCTCTCTCTCCTCTCACTGCCCATCGCGTCCAGGCTAACACGTGAATAAGTTTTCCATCCTGAGGGCGCTTACCCCCCCCCCACAATTTTTTTTCGCTTGCTCAGGTAATCTCAGTCGTTCGTCTTTTTCCTCAGGATCCCACCTCGTGAGTCGATTTCTTCCTTTCTCGAAACAACTCTTTTAAACCCCAGGGGTGGGTCATCTCCACGCCCCTCGTCAACTCTCATTGGCAGGCCCCAAAGTTTTGCAACCTGCACCTCAGTCGCAATAGCCCACCACTGGTGCAGGTAGAACAATGGCTCTGGTCCCTCTCGAAAGCTTCCCGCGACAAAGTCTTGTCCGGCATCTAGTTTTCGATCCAACTTGCTGTCATTTCCTCTTTGAAGTGACCCTCCGCCGTCCGTAGAGGCGCCAGTCTTTAAGACAGACAAGTACTGCCTATTGACTCACAATATAACTATGTCCCGTCCTTTGGGCTCTCAGTCCCTCCGGCTTTGACAGTCTAGATGCCAAACAAAGGACAATGGTGCCAAAGCCACGTGCTCTGTCTCCAACCCACAAGTAAGCTGCCTGCTTTCCATATGTCAGACGGGGTATGACGTATAGCGGGGTGTATGTGAGCCTTGTCTATGTGACGTCGTCACAGTATCCTTGCGAAAATTCTTACCTTTTCATAATATAAATTATAAATCTTAATTGAGTTATACATCACTATATAGGGTGAGTACAAATGATGGACCCGGTTTTAAAAATCACATTTTTGAAACTACAACATATATTACAATATGTGATGCATGAATCTAAAGAAAAATATACTAAGTTTTTTCCCACCAATGGTCAATAGCACATTCAAGAACGCTGTGATTGAAATCCAAACATGGTGACAATAACAGAGAAAAGTTTTTGCATAATAGAGTATGCATGGGTTTTTTCAGTTACTCCGGTGCAGCGTGCATTTAGAAATCGCTATGGAAAAGACTTGTCATCCAACAAGTACATTCTGCAATGGTATCATCAGTTTTAGAAAACAGGTTGTAGTGGTTAGCCATCAATTTAGAAAAGAAAAGCAGTGGCCGGCCATGGATCTTGGAAGAAGCAATGAAGAGGGTGAAGCAGAGTTTTGTTCGTGTTCCACTGAAGTCTACGAGAGTTGCTGCCTGTGAACTTGGAATGCCCCAGAAAAATGTATGGACAATTTTACGAAGAAAATTAAATTTCAATTCTTATCATTTGCAATTGACACAACAAATAATAGAGAACTACAAATGAGCATTTGTGCAGCATTACGAACCATTGACACCAGGGATTGCAGTTCCGGGATCCCGGTGTTTCTTCCAATCCCGAAATCTCAATATTGAAATTGTGACGGATCTATACGCGTCCTCCTACTAATCATCTTGGGTATTCTTTGGGGCTTGCATCATCTTCACAAATTCATCAATGTTCTCCTAAGAAGAAGGCATGATATGCAAATTAAATTTATTATATATAGTTCTAGTTCGCGAGTTAAAGGGAGTTAGTTAGAAAGTGAAGAAGGATTGACAATAGAAAGTTAGAAGATTAGAAGGTTAGAAACTAAAGGTGCCAAGAGAAAGGTTAGAAAAGCTTTGTGAGAGGCTTGAGTCAGGAAATGTTTTAGATAAATTAAATTGATTAGAAGACTGCCTTCAGTTCAGGTACAGTCAACTTCATATTACATTTGATGTTTAAAATATTTAAAAAGTTAAGCGGGCATTAGTTACATATCTACCAAGTAAAGTAATATTGAGGAAGAAGAACTATTATTATAAAGAAGTTTATTAAATGTACTCCCAATACGCGAATCTCGTCCCTTCCCTCTGTTGATGACTGGATCATACTATTTATTGTGTCGTTTTGAATTGTGTTTGAGTCGATTAAAGTGCTAAATAAAATAGCTGGAAATATCATGTCGAATAATCCTTCACTTCCTTTTATACCTTTAGCTGGGTAACAGGTGAGACGGGAAGTAGGGTTCCTACAAAATAACTAATCCCGGGATTTAATTTTTGCCTAAATTATATTTTAAAAAAAATTTCTCATAAAAAATTTTTTAAGAATTTAAATTTTTGAAAATTTATATTTTGTTTATGAAATGCGTGCTTAGAATATTTTTTGTGTGTAATTATAACTGCTATAAGTAAAAAAAAACGGCTATCATTTCTCGTATGGGAGAACGTCGCACAGATCTAAGTGGCTCATTGCAATGCTTACACAATAATATAAGCAACATCTCAAGAATAGATTTTGGCACAGTTCCTTCTTCAATTAAATGTCGTTAATTAATAGCGGACCTGCTTGAAAGACTTGAGACACTTCAAATCGCATTGCATTACTAACAGCTCATGCAACTGGATCTTCAATTTCAAATGAAGTAACACTTGAAATTGATTCACATTCTGATTCAATAACTGGATAAATTTTTATACAAAAACCATTAAGTGTAGCACCGGGGTGGGCATTAAGTCGATCGCGATCGACCGGTTGACTGCCAAAACATTTTGGGTCACCACCTTCACATAAGAATTTAGACGTGCATACTGAAAGAAACACAGGTGGTTATCAAAATACTGGAAACACCCATGAATAAAAGTGATATTTTTGAATGCACTTCGTAAATATTAAAGTATAATAATAGCTACCAGATTTTTTTTTATAAATAGAAATGAAAAATTCTGGTAATATTCGTTAACTTTATTGGAGTTTTGTAAGACTTGGATTTTTTTCAAAATCTTAAAATGTTGGATCTCTCAGATTTTCGAAGATATACCGTCTAGCTAGAGTAAGTGTGATCAAAACATCCCAGTTTTTAAAGGTTTCTAGGGTGTCTAAAGCCATGATTGCTTACACACTGCAAGACAAGCTCGGCAAAGCAAAATCATGGAAAGAGAAATGTTAAATATTCTCTTTATCTCTTTTGAAACACAATTTTTTCCTTCAAAGGACGCAATTTTAAAAGAATAACTTTTGAAATCTAACGGACGAAGTAAAGTATCCTAATTTAAAAAAGGTGCAATTCATTTAACAGCATTCTTTCGCTCTACCTACCTGTGTGAATCTACATTTTCAACGATGGATATAATTAAAACAACGCATCATTCCCGTTTCACAGACGATCACTTAGAATGCATTGCAATATAACAGTTAGTAATTATATACCAAGATTGGTGCGGATAGTATGAAGACTAAGTTTTCTGTTGAGACTTTAACTTCGAGAATTAACTTTAAATGAAAATGATTTATTTTTTTATATGTATTTGGAATTGTTTTATAATAAATGCATCATTTGATATTAAATTTGTCTGTATAATTATTATGTTTGTATTTTTAGTTTTACTTAAAGTTTTAAAAGTGTAAGTTTTTTTATTGTAGTTATATAGGTAAGTACATATTTTGTATTTATTATTGTTATAAAATAAATATTGTTGAATCTTTTTTTTGCTTTTACACCTACACCACAGAGTGGACCGCAACACCTTGAAAAAAATTAGAAGTAGACCGTGTCATGTAAAAGTCTGCCCACCCCTGGTGTAGCAGAACTAAATAAAGTTATCCAAGAGATATATGCACCCATGCAGTCTCTATTAGATTTGAGACACTGTCATCAAAAAAATTCAAAAAGAAAGGTCTCTCTTTTGAAAATGGAGGAAGACTTAGTGACTACCTGAAAAGAACATATTCCTATTTAATGACAATATCACCTACTAGTAAAGAATCCGAACGTGCATTTTCTTCAACAGGATAATTTGTAACAACAATAAGAAGCCGTTTCAACGATGAAACGCTGGACGAGCTGTGTTTCTTAAAAGCTTATTTACAGAAACAAGAAATGAAGAAATGGTTTTTCTTAAAAAAGTTATTTGTTTTTTATGATGAATTAATTTTTTATTTGTTTCAATAAAATTAATAATTTTAATTATATTTTCAGTTTTATTATCCAATTTCAATTATGCTTATATGTAAGTATTTTTAATAAATATTCCAAACCAAATTCCTGGGCCAACTGGATTACAGATTGGACGTATGTAGTGTATTAAGAGGGCCAGCCCCACACATCGAACACTTCTAACAACAAAAAAACTTAGTATATTTCTCTCTACACTCACGTATCACTTATTGTAATATGTGCAATAGTTTGGGTTAATATGATTTTTTTTTAAATCTGGTCCATCATTTGTATATACTCTATTGTAATATAAATTAATCTACAACACCACACACAAATAAAATATAGTTTATTTAAAAATGTAAACAATATATATTTTCAAGATGTATTTTAAAAGACATAGAGAAAGTTATATTTCAGGAAATGTAATATAATCTAAACGCGCTAAGAAAAAGTATACTTAATTATACTTACTTCAGTTTTAGTTATGTAAATAAATAAACCATGTTTTTCAATATAGACATGTTTGATTATTTAATTTATTGTGCTAATTTGTGTTAAGTTTGTTTGGATTGTCAGTATTCCTTTTGCAGCTTATTATTTTTTTTAATTCTAAATATTTAGATTTAGTAAAAAAATTATAACTTTTTTTCCCCCGAGAAGTGTTGAAAGGAATGTTGATTGCTTGAAAACAACATAATTCACTTACATAGTTAAAATAAATGTTTCCTACGTAAAGGGATACTTATTTTATATTAGAATTCAGTCGGAATGGAATTCTGAGGAAAGCTAGACAGCACATACGGGCCCTTTCACACCAATTAAGAAAAATTTATATATAAAAGGGGTGATCAAATGAAAAGGTACGAAACGACACGGTGGGTACAAATATAGACTTTATTCAAAATATACACCATAGGCCTGAGCACAACGATCCCACTGATGAACAAGCCGCAGGATTCCTTGTTCCCAGAATTCCTGTGGCTGTGACGAGACCCAGTCCTTCACAGTGTCCTTGAGTACGTCGTCCGAGTTGAAGCGCTTTCCTTTCAGGTGTTTCTTCAGTGGACCAAACACATGGAAATCGCAGGGTGACATGTCCGGATTGTAGGACGGATGGTCCAACGTCTCCCATTGGAACTTGTCCAGTTCCATTTGTGTGACTCTGGAGACGTGGTGGACGCGCGTTATCATGAAGCAGAACCACACCCTCCGTGAGCAGCCCCGGTCTTTTGTTCTTGATGGACCTGCGTAGGCGTCGGAGTGTCTCACAGTACACATCGGAGTTAATGCTTTTTCTGTGCTCGAGTAATTCTGTGCTCGAGTAATTCTGTGCTCGCATCATTTGGACGCCGCTTTTTATAAGAGCCTTTGCTCTCTCTTGCGCATGCGGGCACCCGCGCATGATCCGATCCCAGTCAGAGTCTCCAATGGCATCCCGAGATGTCTCGCTACATTCTCCCTTGGCGGAATATGCAAATATTTAGCGGTTTCATTTTTATGTCATTTCGTACCTTTTCATTTGATCACCCCTTGTATAATTCCCTAAGTTTTCCTTCTATTCCAAATAAAAATAAAAAAGTTGTTCGAAATATCTAGTTACTGAGACGAATGCTAATTGCATGCGAGTGTAGCTCAGTTTTATTTTTTTTCTGACACATCCTATGTATTCTTGTTTCATTCAGTATTACTGAAAGCGGATACATAACATACAAAAAAAAATATTTAAAATACATTTTACTTACTTTAGAGGCCTTACCACTTCACTAGGTATTTCCTAATGCTACAAACAATATATTGTTTTTAAGTTATTGATTTCTAAGTCCTTGCATTAAGTTATGTATTGCATTCGAAAACATGCTTATAGCCCTCGTTTCTTCATTTAAAAAGGATTGGAGTTGAATTTCTATAATTGAGTATAATTATCTCTTACGCCCTTGGAGCCCTTTCTTAGCAGATTTTCACTCAAAAAAATAAACATGCCTGCTAAATTTAAAGTCTTTAGCTCTTTTTGCTTAAAAACGGGAATTTTTGAAGTGATAACTTCTTTAGGCACGTTTTGCTGAAGAGTGAAATTGAGGGACACGTCACTCTCGGGAATGTAACGCTCATTCGGCTTTTTTGGTCTTTCGTCGGAAATCGAGTTTGATCAAGGCTGGTCAGGATTCAATAGTCCACGACATACATACCCCTAAAAAGAAATCACGTGACCAAATGTGGAGTGCTTTCTCCGGGTTTTGAGTGATACTCCGTCTTCCCTCTTGTGTGCTTTTTTGTTTCCCAAAAGATAAACAGTTGATACAATCTTCGAAAAAGACAATCCTAGGGAAATTAAAAATAAATCAGATGATATTTATGTAGAAGAGTATCAAGTTTTAATGTACATAGCGGGTTATTGCGTGCATAATATAAAATTCGAATGATCCGATTGCAGATATATATATTTGTTGCAGATAAAAAAGTCGATTTCGATTCAGAAAATGTCGAAGAGACAAAATATTTGAGTCTTCTGGATAGAGGAGGTTTTAAAAATGCCTACAGATATTGTTATCAAAATCATTTCAACGCAACATTTTATTTTTAATTTGTTAATATCTAAAAGATTAGAGTCCAAATATCTTCAAGTTGATTGCCAATTACCTTGCTTTACAAGCATAACAGAAACATATCTGGAATTACATGAATTGTGGAATGTCTTGCATTCATTTCATTCATCTTCCGTAATATATAACACACCTGCATTTTTCATATTTTTGAAAAAATATACATTACATTCGGGAATATATGCTTAAATAATTATTCAAAATAGAGCAGTGAAGAAATTTTAATGGCGAAGGGTAACCGAAATATGAATAAATTTAAGGCCAATTAAATTAATGTTTGGTTTTTATTTATTATTTATTTATTTGGTCCTGTTTTATTTATTTAAATATTCTATTATTGATTCGTATTTGATTCCATGTGCCTGTATTCCTTATAATTCATTTTTTATACTATATAGAGAATGGATGTAGCATCAAATACTACAGAATCATTTGGGTTTAATCAGTCATGTATCGGAGAAATTTATGCTGCAAAATGTAGAGCAGAAAATGGAAAATAATTCTACTGGTTGCTATTTATATTTCACTAAATCAAAGCGTAGAGAAAATTATAGAGTTCATTCACAAAAATTTAGTTGCCTACACTGAAGCCAGATCGGCTCTCTGAACGAATTACCTATGATTTTAAGGGGGATTTTAATGTAGATTTTTTTCAAAAGACAAATCAAAAGCATTAGTTTATTTTTTAAAATCAAAATTCGATTTAATCATGCCAAATGATTCAAGGGAAAACACGACGAGGTATGGAACAACGATTGACGGAGGTTTTTTTAGGTATTTAAATAATTTTGAATTTTTAAAATATTTACAACCTATTTCAGTTACCATAAACCTATTGTATACTTCTTAGAATACAATTAATTCACAAATATGGTTGTATATTTGGAAGAAAATATTACTTTATGAGTACAGACTTACGAATAAATAATTTTATATAACAATATTAATATCCTCTTGTTTTTTATTCACCGAACTAATGCCTGAAATAACATTACAAAATTTGAAGTTTTCATTTCTATCGTGTGGTCATAAGCACACATACTATTTTTATCTTCACGTCATCACATACCCCTTGAAGTCTATTTCTACAAAACCAAATACTATGGGACCTATGCTCAAAAAGAAACACTTTTGCCAAATTTCAAGTTTGTAGGTCTATTACCTCAAAAGATGAGACCTTCTCTTTTCTATTTACAATGGTCCGTTACCCCAAAGGAAGTTGATTTCCTCAAACTGCTGTTGTTGTTACATATGCCATCTGCTTAATAGTGTCAGATCAAGGCCCACGAAATTCATCGAGGGAAAGGTCTAGAAGTACGCCTATTGTTACCGCAGCTTTGAGCACCATACAAGAGACAGTACGATTTGGTTATATTCCACCCCCATTTTTAGAAGAACTCCCTGGAGGTGTCACGTGACTCCCAGCTTTCCTCCCCTTATTTCAACCTCACGAGGGGACTTGCGGCTCGACGGTTATTTAAAATACCCCCATGCTGTAAAGGTACTATACATTTACAAACATCCGTGAATTCTCCGGGATTCGAACCCAAGCCCTACAGCACAGCAGTCAGCATCAATAACCACTATACCAGATGGGCGGCCCTCAAAATCTTTCTTGGCTTATATCTGTTCAACAAATAAAATGCCAGCCGAATTTAAAGCCTTAAGTCTTATAGTTAAAAAAAACAGTTATTTTGTCTATAACGCTCCCCATCCTTCCTTGTGATTTGAATTTTGCAAAACCTGTTCCTGGCGAATTTGTAGTCAACAAAATAAACATGACTGCCAAGTTTTAAGTCTATATGTCTAATAGTCTCAAAGATCTCGTGATGAGTAAATTAGTGAGTAGTTTTCCCATAAATATGGAGGGATAAATACACTGCTGGCCACCGTAAATGCAACACCAAGAAAGACAAGAGATAGCACAACAAAATTTATTTTGTAGATAACATGATGACCAAGTATCAAATGATTTAATTTATAGACTTCTGTGAAGTGTGGTTCCTGCCAGAATCAGTAGCCAGAGTAGCCGCCATTGTTGGAGATCACCGCTGCCACACGCCTCGGCATTGATTCAAAGAGACTTTGGATGTGTTCTTGGGGCACAGCAGACCAAGCAGCTTCCGCACGTTGCCAAAGTTGATCCCATTTGAAATTATTTAAACGTATAAGCACATAATCGTACAGAGATAATATAACTAAAAGACATGTATTAAATTTAATTCAATTGAATTTAATTCAAAAAATTGAGTTCAAAATGAACAACATTTATTGATGAAATACACAGCAGAATGCGGGTGTTGAATGTATCTTTTTTCTTAAATAATTTTTGCTTTGATAAAAATAGTAATATAAAATATTAAATTAAAATAATTAATGAAGTTCTATATTTGCAGAGTGTTAATCGTTCAAGATTAAACTAAAAGCGATAAATTCGGGGTTGGGTTCAATGAAGTTTCATGTAGTCTAACATTAATTATTTATAAATTTATGTAAGGTTATACAAAGACGACACATATCATTACCTCAAATTAAGAACAAAGAGCATGGATGGTTTTTAATAGCAAACACATTCTTCCCTCACTTGGCCTGTATTAAAGATAAGTAAGTCCCTCACTGGCCACCGTAAATGGAACACCAAGAAAGAAAAGAGATAGCACAACACAATTTATTTTGTAGATAACATGCTGACTAAGTATAAAATGATTAAATTTATAGACTTCTGTGAAGTGTGGTTCCTGCCAGAATCAGTAGCCAGAGTAGCCGCCATTGTTGGAGATCACCGCTGCCACACGCCTCGGCATTGATTCAAAGAGACTTTGGATGTGTTCTTGGGGCACAGCAGACCAAGCAGCTTCCACACGTTGCCAAAGTTGATCTGGTGTAGCAGCTGGGGGTGTAATCTGGGTCAATCGTTGAGCAACCATGGACCACATGTTTTCTATCGGCGAAAGATCCAGAAAGCAAGCCGGCCAGGGAGGCAATTCAATCTGGTGATTGAGAAAGAACCTTTGGACAATGCATGCCAAGTGTGGTCGCGCATTATCCTGTTGAAATATGGCTGTGGCCAAGCCCTGAAAGTAAGGAAGGACAACTGGCTCCAACACCTCGGAGATGTAGCGCTGGCTGTTTAAAGTACCGGCAATGCGTACTAGAGGAGTGCGAGAGTGATATCCAGTACCGCCCCATACCATAATACCCGGTGCAGGACCAGTGTGGCGGTGCATAACGCAGCTGTTCAGCATCCTCTCTCCACGGTGTCTCCAGACTCGAATACGACCATCGTAGAGTTGCAGACAGATGCGTGACTCGTCAGTAAGGACAACTTCATTCCATTCTGCCACCCACAGCCTTCTTTCATCGCTCCTTTGGCGGCGGAGACGTCTTTGGTTCTGCGTCAAGGGTAGACCAAGCAATGGACGTCTTGCGGACAGACCACTCTGCTGTAAACGGCGTCGAATGGTACGCGCAGACACTGAATGATGCGTTACAAACTCAATTTGCTGTGCTATGGTTCGTGATGTGACTGAGCGATCCGTCACTGCCCTGTGCCCAATTTGCCTGTCCCCACGTGAAGTGGTGCACTGAGGTGGATGCGATCAACCACGTCGGTCGGTCATACCCTCTAGCATCCAACGGTCACACATCCGCATTACAGTTGTTTGGTTTCGTCCAACATGTGGTGTGTGAATACCGATTTCCCTGAAAGATAATCCACAATCTCGGTAGGCCACTATCCTTCCTCTGTCGAACTCGGATACTTGATCAAAAGCTGATCGCTGTTTTCTACGAGACATAACTGATCGTTTTTTGAAAAAACCACAATTGCCGAACTTGAAATCGTCGAAATCTCCAAGCCTTAAGTAGCGCTTTGAGGTGGCACCACAGGCGTGCGTGATGTGTCTGCGCTGAAATTCTAATCATTTGCATATCTCACCTCCGCTAATGCATGTTGTAAATTTCATTTTATTTGCCTGCTTCCTTCAGGGTGTTGCATTTACGGTGGCCAGCAGTGTAGATATATGTATATAATAGGGGGGGGGGGGGGGGGGGGGGGGGATATAAAAAAAAAAAAAAAAAAATATAATATATAGCTGTAGAATGCTTTCTTTGATAAAAGTTGTGATTTTTTTTTTTTTTTTTTTTTTTTTTTTTTTTTTTTTTTTTTTTTTTTTTTTTTTTTTTTTTTTTTTTTTTTTTTTTTTTTTTGATGTATTAAAATAAATATAGGTTTTTCTTTACTATAAACAATTTTAATGCTATAAAAGTATCCTAATAAACTCTTTAAACCATCGCGGGAAATAAATACTGAAATCGTAAATTATTTACAAGTTGTGGGAAATAAGGGATTAAACTATACATTTATCGAAGCAATTTTATTATAAGACATTCCGAAATCCCTAAGTGACAGTTCCTTACAAAAACAAGGTAAGCTCCAGAAAATCCATCACAAAACTTATTAAATTACCCTCATCCTTACAAACCGGACTGATGGCCTCTCAAATCCAAATCCCAAATCCTTCACCGCATACAACTTTCACTTCCCCTCTCCTTTTCTCCTTTAATTTTATTTACACCGAATTCTTCCGCCTTTCTTTCGTCAAAACTTCTGCCACCGAAACCATCCATCAGAAAGATGGATCACACAAACCGAATCTTCAAAACCGGATTCCGGGGGCAGATAAGACCTGTCCGGTATGTTTTGACAAGTTTCTAATCATCGTTTTAAGTGTAATAATTAATTAACAGTCGTCGAAGGCTCCACTGCCAGACCCACCCCCTTAACTCCCAAACGACGACCCCTTCTCTCTATTCCTCCAGAAGATGGAATGAAGGAATTTGGAAGGGAGGGACGACGTGAAATCTGAATTAAAACGGGATATACCGGGAACAAACCGGATGACGGGTGTTCTCGGGAAAAGCGGGATATGGGTCTGGACATTTGGTCTCCATTGCCCAGGCATTGGAATGTTGGAGACGGAGTTGGGGGTGACCGGCAAATGGCCGCTCGGGGGCGTTCATTAAATCTCGACAAATCATGCCCATTGCATTCTCTGATGGGTATCGTAAGACCACTTCGTTATTGTCAATCTCAAAGGGAGTATATTGATGGAATGGTATGCCAGAGGGATATGTGTGTGCCTATATATATAAATAAATATATACATAGTTTTTAAAAATCTCTACTAAAAAGACAGAAATGACTTAAACATTAAAGATAAAATAGTCATGCAGATATTAGAAACTTGAAGAAGTGGGTGCTGTTGTATTATAAACCATACTAACTGAAGACACAGTTTTTAATTTTATATAAAAGTGGGGTTTAACCAGTTATATCGGTGCTTCTCAAACTTTTAATATTTGTGACCCAATTTTTAATCATAATTTTCATCGCACCCCTCTCCAAATAATAACAATTTATTGAATTCAATAATAATGCACTTTGACGTAAAGTTATAATACCACTTTAATTATAAACCGTATTAAATTTTGTGAATAAGTTTATATATGACAAGTCCATATGGGGTCACTGGTAATTAATAAACCTTTTCCTAAGTACTGTTAAATTAATTATCAAATACATTGTGCAGTACTGATACATTTATAAGTATCTTATATCAGTGTGGATATATATTTTATTTTTTATCATGTCATAGAAAGTATTTGGTTTTGCTCCCCCCCCCCTTTCAGTAAATAAATGCCATTTTTAAATATTTAGTTTTGACTTTTCGATACGCTCGTGACCCCCACGTAAGGTTATCACGCCCCCTTAGGGGGAAGCACCCCACAGTTTGAGAGACTCTAAGTTATATGGCTAGCCAAACTTCCTTCTTTCTGTTTATAATACTGGGCAAGATCCCATTGAAAATAATGGATAGAAGTACTAAATCCATCATAAATAAGAAAAATATATAGAAGTATAATTATATGTATAATGTAACCGCTTTAAATTACGACACAGCTTCATTTAAAAAATTACCATTAGATATATTTGAGAGCGTGCTCTGATTTCGAAACTCTCGCTACTTTGTATACTAATATCAAATTTGTTTACATTAAAATCAAAAGAAAAATTTTTATCAAGGGGGAGTAAAAGGATTTCATCAAATGAAATAAATGTTCTTTAAGTATATTACGATCAATAACATAAAATTACTAAGTAGATATTTAATGTAAATATTTAGGATAAATGTATCTGGTAAATTCTTTTTAATTTACCTCTTCTCTCAGACACTATTAGTTTGATGATATAATCTTAAAAGTCACAAAAGAGTAAATTTTTTTTTATTTCTAATGAGTGCCGATTGGTGTTTTAACATTGCATACCTTTTACTACTTCCGGAATCTGGTAACTCTTTTTAGTGCAGCACCATAGAGGTGGATATCAATCACCGTAGGTAATTTTGACGCCCAGTTTTCTCCTTAGAGGGAGGCACCTGAGCTCTGAGGATTCAATTTTGCCTAGGCACCCAAGCCAAACAGATACTCTAGGGAACTTTTACATGCCGTATAATCATTCGCCATGGCCGCTGTCGATTTTCTGCATCATGAAAATCCATCGATTTGGGCCGGGGTCGAACCCGCACCCTTGGGTAGACAAACCAACCTCGCCACCCAGCTGGTAGTAAAATCTGTTCTAAATGTGTATTCTTTCTAAGATCAAGGTAGAATAAAGGTCAAGGTCACGAACCCTTGACTGGTAGGCCATGAGTTCCAGCCTAGTGCCCATTATAATGCATGTTAGTCAAACATCCCGATACTCATTCGTACTGGTGTGGTGTGAAAGTTAGGAGAGAGGCGTGCCAGCTCATGTGCCGTCTTGGTCACTTGATCTTGGTTCAAAATTACGAGGTCCGTCGCCAATAGCCCTCGTGCAGTTTTAGAGTGTGACGTTTATGTAACTCTCACTCCCTCATTCCGCAAGTTATATTTGATATCCTGAGACAAAAAATTCTCGTAACTATCTGACAAAAATGTCATGTAATATTCAGTCATTTGAAATGTTTATAATAAAGAGATTCACACATTTAAAACGATAACATTTTTAAAAAGAATATATTAGCTACTAAAGCACATTTTCCCCCCATATATTTTCATCTATTTGACATTCATAATGAAGAAAGCATCGCTAACAAGTATTCATTTTTCGCAAGCTTTCGCTAAGAAGTAATGTATGTATATAATATATCCCTAAGAATAAATAATAAAACTTATTCACACTCAATCTAAATTTTCCTTTATTAACAAATAATTATGTCAATACCTTGAATGAAAGTAAATCATAATTTAAAATTCAATGAATTAAATAAAATGCACACGCAGTTTTCTGTTACTTTTACCCAATATAATGCGTTCGATGTAAAAAGTTAATTAATTATTATTATTAAAATTATGTTTATGATAAAATATATACAGATTTTTTATTCGAATAAGAATTAATTTTTCAAGCGACTTGAAAACAGAATTAGATTACAAAAATTAATAATAGTTTGCAAATAAAATATATTGTACTATCTGTTATACCCGTTCTTCGCCCTAGTGAATTGAAAAATTAAACAATACAGATTGAAGGACAAGTTTTAAATGAGTTAATTTTACGAGAATTGCAAATTAAACAAAAAAAAAAGCTTTCTGCGTATCTTAACTGAACAAAAATACCAAATTTGTTAAATTTTAAGTCTATACATCTAATAGCTGATAAAAAGGATTTTTTTTTACTTATAACGCCCCATAATTCTCTTATGGGTCGATTTTTGGAAAAAAAACCTTCCTAAGTTGACATCTGTCCAGCAAAATAACACAATGTTACAAATTTTGTGTAATGAACGCTTAAAATAGTGTCAATAATTTATATTTGGATGTGAAATACGTTGATATTTCTTTCTGCTGTATTTATTTTATGTTAAAATTATAAATATTCGCAAGCAACACCGTTCCTTAGATTATAATGGCGATCCAATGGAAACACAGCGAAATGTTGGCGATAGAGGTAAGTAAGCATCATTTTTGGCGACCATGTTGGTAACTTGGCACAGAAGTTGATTTTCTGTAGCGCTACCTGGTGGGGAGCTGCAAGAAAGAGAGTAGTACAAAAACTTTCTCCACAAAAAATACATATACAGGCCAATTTTCATAGTGATCGGTTGAACGGTGTTGGAGTGAAGCAAGGTCATATATACAAACATCCATTGTTATATGTATAGATTTCCTACATACTATATATGAAAAAGTTCACCGATAAAAATAATTATTTTGCTGTACATTATTTTTTTATTTAAAAAAGCAATTTATCACTAATTCTCTTTTGACATAAACCGCGCGATACAGAAAAGCTGATTTTGAGTTAATCTTTATTTCTTGATCCGCGAAAAATAATTTTTTTAGCATATCTAGTTTATCTAACAATTTTTAACGCATCTACACACACATTTAAACCATTTTCAGGAGTTTTTTTTAAAAAAAAACATATGATCACTTAGTATATTATTGTAGCGTAAATTATTATTGTATTCGTAAATCACTCATTGTATTATTTGTAACGTAAAAAAACATAAAGCATCATTGTTCAATGCTGTTTCAGTTAATTTTCATCAATTTTTAAATATTCGCGTTCTACGGTTTAAATTGCTTAATAAGAGGCGCTCTAAATAAATTTTAAATGATATTTTATTTTAAATTTATAATTATTATATTTTCGATTATTTTTTATATGTTTGTAAATGCATAATTCAAATATTTTGTTACGAATTTAGCCTAACTAATATTTAATTCTGTCTTAAAATAGTGCAAATAATTTTATCTGGATGTTTATTACTTTAACATTACTTTCTGTTGCATTTATTTTATGATAAAAATTGGAATATTTGCAACCACGTCGTCCCTTACATCATAGTGACGATTCAAAGGAAGCTTGGCGAACGGCGATACAACTAAGTTGGCATCATTTTGATGACAATTTTTGGCGACGTTTCAACCATATGGATGCATCTGGAAATTACTAAAAAAATCTATTAACACTACGATCTATGACGTAAGTGCATTTTTCAAAAAAAGAGCAGGAAGGCAGCCTCGCAGACAATAAACAGCCAATCGTTCACAAAGGAAAAATGTAATTTGTTCATAAAAAAAACTTTGAAGCAAATAAAGACGCATGGGGAACTCAGTCATCCCACTCTCAAAAAAGAGGAAGATATGCGACAAAGACATTTTAGTCCTCATGAAGACTGTCATATGGGAGAATACTGAAAAGTTCGTTAGTAACAAAAAGTTGATCCAGAATTAAAAATTTCGTGAGTCTGTGGTGAATTATTGCCCTACGCGACCGCTCCCGGATTAAAGGAATATTTTATACTACAGAACACTTCACGAGTTCATGAATTTTTCTACTTTTCTTTATTGCATTTCCACACTTTTTATAAAATTTTATTGGCATTTTTTTTTTACAAATTTCATTTGTTATAGTTATTTTTTTAAAAAACTCTGCGATTCCAAAATTTATTTACTTGATTGTGAAACCAAATTAACATTTCGTTCTGTCCAGTATTAGATATCAGGTGAGCAATTTAAGATTCGTTATCCTAGATCTCCTACATTCCGATACATGGATGTCCTCCTGAAAATTAAATACCTCAATTCCTAGCTTGATTTGACGAAGATTTATGCAATTGTCGATAGAACCATACTTGTAACATCATTGTACATGTTCCACCCAGCACACACACACACACACAGCTGTAACTTCCTCAAACATGTCATCGGTCTGTGACCAACAGGCGAAACAATCGCTTTCTCAGTCCCCGCTCGTTCCGCACATTGGTCACCGACTACAAGCTTTTTCAATATCAAAAAATCAATCTACGGAACCCTCCAGCTACCTACCTCCCTACTCACACTGTCCTGCGTCCTATATGTCCTATAATAATCAAACACCAATATCGCTTCACATGAAGGGAAAGAAGCTGGAACGCGATCTCCTCCCCCACCACCACCACCAAAAAAAATAAAAAGAACCATTCCCTGTGGACCTATACTCCCTCACCATCTTTGCTAGCCACCCGGGAACCCTAACACAAACACATAACTGTATAGCAAGAACCAAAGCCAAAAAATCATCCAGAATCATTTCTATACAGGAGTCCATTGGCATGATAGATCTAAAAAGAATGAAAAAATAGAAAAAAAGGGAGGATGGGGAAAAAAATTAGAACTACTATAGAGACCTTGGCTGAGAATTCAATTTCCAAAAGGAATCTTCCTCCCTTCACCGCTTAGAGGTTCGTATATAAATGTATAGACGTGGTTATGTGGGAGCTTAGGGCTGGCCCTATCTGTGACACAAGGGAGTCGTTTGAGGGGAGGTTATTATGAACGTTTAATAGGGTGGTCATTCCGTGGAATGGACCCTGACCATTGTTCGCAGTTTCTGGTGTGGTGTGTCTGGCAGTTCGGACTGTAGGGAGTGGTTGAGTTCTTGGAATTCCAGAAAAGAAAATAGAATGGTTTGCAGCAGACCCCGTGTTGAAAAAACTCAGACCGCTAGGTGTATGGATAAGACAACTGACTACACCAGTGTTTCTCAAACTTTCAATACTTGCGACCCAATTTTCAATGCAAATTTCCATCGCACCCCCACCCTCCTTCAATAACAATGTATTTAATGCAATAATAATGTGCTTTGACGTTAAAGCTATAATGCGACTTAAAATATAACCCATACAAATTATCAAGATACGAATTAAGCTTTGTACTCTTATTGTTATTTTTAAGTAATAGATATTTAAGTAAGTTACATTTAAGTAACATAATAAGTATTTTGTTACTTTTCCTTTCTAATTTTTAAACTGGAACAGATTCCAAAATAATTTTTAATTACATTAAATGTTTATTTCCTCAATCATTTATTTCTAAATTCTAATCTATTTCCAACATCCTACATACTTGTAGACAAAACATCCTTGAATACTTTGTAGACAAAATAAATATCTCAGCTAAATATATAGAAAAAGACCTTAGAGTATGAGATTAACTATTATCTATATTTAACTTTAATATAGATAATCTTTAATATATATAACTAAATCTATATTAAACTTTCCACCGGGAAACTGCTCTGCATACAAGCCCATGGGATTCACTAGTTCATATTAAACTTTTTCTTAAGTTAATATTGATAAATTTATTATCAAATACATTGTGCAGTACTGATACATTTATAAGCATATATCAAAAAAACAAAAAGAGAGTTTTTCTCTTTATTTGATATTATAGAGTGATTCTGATCTATCCTTGAAAACGAATATCTTAAAATTAATTTTCATTGACTTTTATAGAATAAGCACAAGATCTAAACAATTTTAAATAGCAAATTAATCAGTATTAAACCATATATGTTGGTAGTGTTTAAATAAACCACATTTTCTTTTAATACAAAGGAAAATGGAAAATGAATATGGAATAAAAAATAGATTCACATCAAAAATTGGATAATCTATTACAAAATTCAACTTTTTGATCAAAGGATCTGAAACTATTTGTTTACAAAAAGACTTAAAAGTAAAAGAAAAACAATCAGAATATGCATGGTCCAATGCAATATGCAAAAATACTTCTTTTAATTTTTAAACCCACTGCTGTGATTAAAAAATATGCTTCGAAATTCCTATTCATGCAAAAAAAAATTATAGAATCATAAAAAAAACTATAAAAACTAAATAGAAAAGTCATAAGTAAAATAACTCAAAATATAATCAAAATTGCGAGGAATTATTATTATATGTGCATGATTTCATTGCAGATTCGATATGTAATTCTTCATCAGATTTGTCGCAGTAAAAGAGATACAATTAAAATCAACGAATTAAAAAAATTTTATTAAACAATTTTAAGAAAATATCTGTTTGCAAAAAAATTATCTAATAAGGAGCATCTGAAGTGACTTACTTACGTGTTACTAGTTTCTGTCTGAGAGAAATTATAATATGATGAAAAATACTAGAATATATTTCATTTCTAAAAAAATACTCCGAATATCTATCATATATTTAAAAATTTGAGAAGACAATCTTAAAATTAGTAGATCACATGATAAATGGAATACAGAACATATGCGATTGAATTCGAATTTGAATTACATGATGAGTTGTAACTATATTACACTATGCAGTTATTTTACATGTATGTGAAGAGATGGGAGTACATAATGTAACTAAATGACTTGTTCAAATCCTGTGAACTCTTACAATAATAACGTCAATATATAGTTGAGTACCAGCTAGTGTCGTAATGGAAAATATTAGGGGCCCCTTGCAAAGTCAGGTTTTCGGCCCCAAGTCGAATCCCAGTCAGGCTGTGGATACCCTAGAATTCCCCCCCCCCTCAGGGGTTGCGGGGGTGTACATTATGCCACTGGTAATAGCACATCTTTAGAAAACTTGTTGAATCTTGGTTTTAAAGGTATTTTTTGTCATTTTATAAGTTTTTAAAATTTAAAATATCTATATTTTGTTTAATTCTTCTGTAAAGAGAATAATTATATTCTGATTATTATTCAGGAATAACCGAGATGATTTCTAGATAAACTTATTATTAACTGATTCTTATGTCAATAATGTTGTAAATTACAGCTAATAATGTTGATTTGTTTGGTTTCAGGAAGGCATAGCTTGAAGTAATCCCGGGAAAGAGGAAAACGGAAGCTCGCAGAGTTCATTCGAAGGTTACAGTTTTCTGGAAAATTCACTTTGAAATAACGGTTATTTACGAAAATGATTAGACTTCTTACGATAATGTTGTGAGGTGCAAAAAGGATTTTCAAACTGGTCTCATGTCTCGTATAAAAGATCCAAGCAAGAAAGAGTGTCACTCACGGATAATGCTGTCTCAGTGAAGAACGTGGATTTTATCCTATTATAAAGAAAATCAACAATCTACATGATCACGAATTACTCTGATCTTAGTTATTACAGAGTGTGAAAAATTATTCATGAAGAACAGCGTAAGTCAAAGGTGATAGCACATTGGGTTCAAACATAAACAAAAACTTGGATTTTTCTGTAAAACTTAGGTACTCAAAAGTAAATAAATGCATTTATATTTTGCAAACTGAACAATGAAAATAACTATTCTAGATAGTAAAGTGTTCTCTTGACAATATTGATTGACCGTATCTATGATATTCTGGTAGTTTAAGAGCTGAAAAACTGATTTTTTTCTTAAAAATCAGTGACAATTTCCTTTTTATATATTGGGGGGAAAAATCATATGGAAAAGCAACTAGTACGAATTAATGGTTTAAAATTTTCAGGAATAAAAAAAGAAGATTATTTTTTTCTTTTATACTCTTTCATTTATTTATTTAATATCATTGTGTTCCATTTATTCTTTTCATCTATTATTATTATTTGAATTACATAAGAGCTGTGCAAAAGCTAAATATGCTCCGAATTAGGCATTTACATCAAACCCTAGAAATTGCTTGGCGTTCATGTTTTATTTGTATATATATATATATAAAAGCATTTTTTCTCCGAAACCGCAAATATGATAACCTTAGATTGAAAAAAACGTATGTAATAAAAAAAAATCGCAGTCGTTTGTCATATGTAATCAGAACATGAAAAATAAATTCAGTTGGTGAGCGAAATGTGTTTATTTGTTTTTTAACAATCTTTTTGTTAAATCAATAAATTAAAATAATCATGTTTTAAATGACTAATTTTTTTTCAAGCATTATGTTCTACTTCATTTTTGACTAGTTATTTCTTCTTCTTTACGTTCCGAATTAATTGAAATATAAGATAACATAATTTTTTAATTTAAATGAATTTTGAATTAATAAATTATAAAAATGAGTATTTTGAATTAAATGAATTCTGAATTGCAATTAATATTTGTTATGGCTTTTTTTGTACAAATTAGTGTCAACAACACATATATATATGGAAAAGGAATATCCAGGTTTTCAGAATTTTTGTTTCTTTTTTTAATAATTTAAGTCGATGCCATTTTTAATTATTGTCTTATGTAATAAAATAAAAGGTCACTTGCACTATCGAGACAGAATTCTAGGATAATTACGAATATAAATTTTTGTTTAATTTTATTTCCGGTACTCTTTTTGAATTTATAAATAGCATCTATCTTTTTATAACTTTTATACGAGTATTAATTACTTTTCCTCAAAAAGCAACGAACATTTTGGGAATTAATTATTTTCCCCCCAATATTTTTGTTCTTTAAATTGATTCAGAATGTATAAAACATTTAAAATCAGTACTTAAATTCTATAATGAATGTCTCTAAAGTCAATTCAAAAATCCAAATACTTCATACATTTAATTAAATATTTTAATTCAATTACATGTGTCAGTAGATAATTCTTTTAATTCCGCATTTTACATATTATTGTCATACACTTTATTATTAATTGCTTTTATATTTTAATTAACTATAGTTATTTTTTAAAATTAATTATAATATTTATAAGTAATTATTAAAACCAGAATGATGTAATTACTCTGAATTTTTTGCAGTGTATCATAAAGCTGTTTATCATTATTTAATTACAGTAAGTAGGAATGAGTTGAAATTTGATTAAACAATTTCAGTGAGAGATTCTGAGATTCATATTTTAATCATGACTTCAATTAAAAGGAATTGAAATTTCATGAAGTCTCAAGTATTTTTGAGCTGATATCTTGCATACTACTAGGGTTGCTCCAAGAAACCTTTTAGATATATTTTTCAATTTCACACACAACTTTCCTTTTTGGTTTTAAAAGAAAACACTTATACAAAAACTGAAATATAATTATAAAAAAATGCGAATAAAATTATTTCAAACTTAGACACAAATAAATGTAAAAGTATTGGTAAAATTAAATTAACGCGTGATTATTCTTAAAATTAACCTAAATTTCAATCAACATTTCCTTAAAAAATGTGATTTCTCTTCTAATAATACTGCATTATTAAAAATCTAAAATACATGTAATGTCAGATAATTCATATGCTAGGATGAGAAATTTAATTTAACTGCAATAAATATTAATGTTAAACATTTTCTTTTCTTTGCTTATTGATTTGCAAACAGCAAATCGAACCATTTGGGTTTGAGCCCAAATTATTTATGATTTTATTTTCACATCTCGGTATACACAAGTGTTTTCAGATAGAAGTTTAAAAGTAAAAGTGTCAAGATATGATATGTACAGTGAAAATTACTTAACACGAAACTGGACTGAAATATTTTTTTGTTTACAAGAATTTCATGTTAAAGAACATTGCAAAAAAAGAAACATATATCAGCAAAATTAAGTTTAATAGAGTTTTTTTTTAATTAGATAGATATGTATACATGCATATATTTAATAAAAATCAATGAAACAAAAACATTCACATGAACTTAAAAGAAATTTAATCCAATTTTTAAAATTTTTTGAAAAACAAAACATTTATAAAGTTTTGGGAAAACAATCTAGTATTTTTTTACGTTGTTTTTTAGCATGCAATTGCTCGATATCATCCATTTTTTCATTCATTTCACCATTGGAATGTGCGTCTAAATAACTGCTTATACTTTTCCTCATTTCGGATGATGTGAACAGAAGATGCAGTATTCATTCCATTTTCATCGTCCATAATTGGGAAAAGGAGGGGGGGGGGGGTCCACACATTATTCTCATCTACTGGAATGAATTCTTCCGATAATTGAATTGGACAGTCCTATCCGGCTGGTGTTTTCCCTATTTTGCTCATTCTTAGAAGGGATATCTTTTCATGTTAAGCAATTTACGTTTCGTGTTCAAAGGAAAAAAATACATGAAAATATACAATAATTTGTCGGGGCCGTTGTATTATTTCATGCCAACCAATATTTCATCTTAAGCGTTTTCGCGTTAAACGTATTTCACTGTATATTAAAATTAAATCATGATATTTTTCTGAATGAATTTAATAATGTCAATATGAAATATTCCGAAAGTATTTTGTTGAATTGTAATGGATTGGACTTACAGATGTCACTGATGCGAATCAATCAGACATAGCAGTTAACAGAATAACATAGTAATGATATAAATAGTAGAAATTCAAACATGTTTATTTCATCTTAATCAAAAAATCAAGAACAGTTAAAATCGCGAAGTTATTTGCTTAATGGGACCTTATTAAAATAAAAGTATTACCTTTTTTTTTAAATGATTCCTATGCGCGATTGTTTTGAAGAACGCTTTACTTACTACAAGTAGATTTACATAGCACACGATCTTTTCCCAGGTCAATATCTCATTGCTGTATTACCAAAAACTTCACAACTTCCACTTATTGCTCTCTTAACAAGTACTGACACTTCGTAATATACTTAGGTAATCCTCCCTCATTCTATTTTCAGATTTGTTTAAATAGTAATATCTATTTGCCTATACACACACACACACACATATCAGGGATTCTTCACAAAGTGAAGCTTTTGCATCGGACAACGTCTTAAAGGAACCCCAGAGAGTAATTAAGAGAAAACATGCGTGAGATCTCGCTGTAGAATATTTATTAAAGTAGTACGTGTTTTTTATGAAAGAAATTTAAAATTCAGTGTATAAGAGTATATTTTTCAACTGACGTAAATGACAAATTGTACGTAGAAAAAGAAAGATATAAAAAAAATCGTGTATATATGCAATAATTCCCTTTAATTTCATCCTGAATAACATTTTTTAATTTGTAATGGGGTCCTGGCCTTCAGGACTCGAGCGTAAATAATTATTTCCTGCCCTCGAGCGAGTTTTTTTTCGATTGATGATAAAATAATACATATATATATATATATATAACATAAAATTTAATTAAGTATTTGTAATTAACAATTTATTTTATTAATTAATGCTAATTATTAATTTAATAATTTATTTTTACTGTTTTTGTTAACAAAATCGACAAAATCAGTAGAATCAATTGGTGTTGTCTTGAGGTATGATGCGAGTTGGGGGATTTTCGACCATGGACCCTCCCCTTGAAAAAATTTTGTGTGCGCTACTGTACTAACTTATACCGGAGAGAGACCGAAATATTTATTACTTAACTTCAATTTCACGTAATATTTTTTAATCGCATATGGTGAGCGATTTTTCCTTAGATTTGATTTCTAAGAACTAGGACACATACTCTAATTTCTTAATCCAACATTTTTTTTTCGGATGGTAATTCATCCTTAGAATTTTTTGGAATTTTTATTAGTAAAAACGGTTTTCTTTAATACTAAAGGGTTTAAAATTTTATAAATAAAACTATTTCGACACAAAAATGTTATTATAAAAGTATTTTTTTTTTAAATTTATAATTAAAAATAATACAAAATAATTTCATATCACTGCTTGTTGCTTCGTTATTTTTTATGTATATGCGTATACATAATATACTTAATTTGCTAATGTACACATGTATGCACTTTCTAGTAAAATATCTTTACTATATTTTTTTATTGTTCAGGAATGCCTAGGCTATTCCTTCCCGGGATTTCAAAATAGCCTTAATTGTATCAAAATATATTCTGAACAAATTGACTTTTAGTATGTTGTTACCCAATATAATTTTGTAAAAAATTCATAATACTTTAACAGGCTCTTTGGATGAATGAATACAATATTCCTTTGAAAAATATGCGTACTTTTGCAATCTTTAGAAGAAGCGTAGGCAATCTGTGGCATGGGATACAATTCTCATTTGGGGAGGGGTACACTACAAATTTGTCATTTTTTGAGTAGCGGAAGTTGATAATTTTCAAAACGGAGCTTATTGAAATAACATCTTCAAAATTACTAAGAGCACAATTTAAAGAATTACGAAAGATTTTGGAAGATAGCTCTAACCATAAATCGTAGCATGTAGTATGACATGTGATAACGGCAGATAAAGATTTATTTCTGCGTATTGATGTTACTGTTTCATTTATGCCTCTTAAAATATATATTAATATATTAGCCGTCATCCACCCACTTGGTGGGTATTTTATGATGTTGTATGACTATATATTTCTTTAACCACCATCCGGTATAACGGTTAGGGATGCTGTATCGTTGGCCTAATATCGAATCAGGGTGAAGGCATGGATATTTTTTTAATATATAGTGTCTGTACGGCATGGGGCCCTCTAAATATTCGTTCAAGCCGCAAGTCCTCTCGTGAGATTGATGGAAGGCCCCTGACTCCCCCCCCAGGGTATACTCCTCAAATCTGGGGTGGATCGTACTGCCACTTGTATGGTTTTCAAAGCTATGGCTAACAACAGACATAATATATGTTAGCCCCTTGCCATGCTGAATATATAGTGGACCTCGATCTAACATCTCTCGATCAGGTGGCATTAGCAACAACAACTCAACATATATTGCCTTTTTTATGATATTGATATTGTATTAAGTTTTCGATTGTATTCAAAAACATTCTTATAGCCTTTGGCTCTTGATTTCTCAAATCTTGATTTTCAAAAGAATAGGACTTGAACTCCTAAAATGGAAGTATAATTATTTTTTCACCCCACTTGGAAACTAATTTCCGCAAAATCTGTTCTGAGCAAAACAACTACTTTAAAAAAAAAGCTATATAAATTAAAATTTTGAAGTCCAATAGTTAAAAATTGTAATTTT
>BMAO01027035.1:0-23038 GCA_019973975.1 Trichonephila clavata
CTTTTTGAATGATTTTTTTCAGTGAATGTGTACTTATAACTAGGTTTTTTACATAGTGTTTTTCTTAGCAGTTACAAATGTTTAATCAAACATCCAAACGTTTCAAGAGCTATCTGTAGAATTTTTTTATTATTATTTACAGATAATGTGGATTTAAATTAATATATTTTTTAAAATCAAATGAATATTTCTATTATTTCCTTATTAAATTAATTATTTGTTAATAAAAGGTATATCGCCTATTATTTTGGACAAAAATACGTTCTAGAGCCGCCTGGAATAAATATTTGTCCTCAGTGCCAGCCTAGCGGTAGCTAGACCTTCTACTTCAGTTACACAGTATACCTAAGTAAATAAAGTGAGAATGATAGGTTCGCCTAAGCTAAAACTAGCTTCGGCGGTCAGGAGGTGGGGGGGGGGAGGTGGAACATAGTTTCCGTAAACGGAAAACAGCTTTTTCGTTTCGTTCTTCAATCCGAAAAGGGGGTTTTCGTTACGTTTAACAGCAGGGGGGGGGGGTGGAATTCTTAGAAATCAGGTAGTATCTTCGTTGCGCTATGAGGCAAACGGTACATGAGGTGAGGCTGGTTCATGAAGTTAGATTGAGAGCTAATCGTTGGGTTGTCATGATTGCAGAATGGAAAGTTGCAGAATGGAAAGTCGAGGAAACATTCGCTATTAGGGTGTGGATGGGTTCAACACAAAGTTCTTCGTGGAGAACAGATCTTGGGATGTACCTGTTTATTATGAAGTCTTTGAATATCATTTAATTGTGTGTTACTGGCAGATCCCCAAATGGGGCATGTATACGTTAAGATGGGGCGAACATAGGTTTTGTAAATAAATATCCGGTTATTTAAAGAGAGTTTGGATTTCCTTCCAATCAGTACGTTCTAGAGAGACATTTTTAAGCTAACTGTAAGTAGCGATTGATTGATTAATGAAAACCTGAAAATTATTTTATTATTTTAGATTCCTAAAAATTATCTATTATTAAAAAATGATGACTTTTTTTTTACTCAAGCATCAAAATAGTTTTCTTTTATTGTTTAAATTTATTATTTTTTTACTAAAGCAATATTGTTTTCGACATGTCATGAATAGAAACTTGAAGATAAATCTTATATCTGAGAGGAGAGTCAGGGGGAAAATAGATCTACACTCAAATAAGCCACTGTAACACAATGCAGTAGAAAGAGAACTGAAACATGTTTGACATTAGTAAGATCTGGAAGATATTTTTTTTTTCGAAAAAGGGAATTGTAGTGACGTTTATATAAAGGAATCACACACATACCAGGAACTTTGATAAAGGAAGGTGAATTTCCATGGCAGTATGTTATGCATTCGAAACAAATTTTAATAAAACACTCAAAATACTTAAAACAATCATTTAATAATTTCTTCTTTTATAAAGATAATTGCATGACACATTTTCCCCGTGTGTCGAATATTTCAAAAAATCCTCACAATTTTACTTCAATACTTAAAATAGTAGTGAAATTTTGAAATTTGAAAAATTTCTACTTTTTTGTCTTTTTTCAACATACAACTATATTTAAAAAGGCTACATTTCACCCTGTTTGCCTATTCGAGAATTTTGGTGACGGACCTCGAAATTTTCAACTATTCTCAAGTGACGAGGACGACACTTGAGCTTTCACCCATCTTTAATAATTACCACACCACACCAACGCAAGAACAAATTTCGAAAAAGGGAGTTTTTATGACATAGTTAAAGAAATCACTCAGATCGTGCGCACACACACAAGTGCTATCGGCCTGAGGGAAACACGAAATTTCCATGGGGATGAAGTTATTCACTGAGGAAAAGGAAAGAATTGGAAAGTGAGTGGGTGATTTTTAAATTCGCACTGTTTGCCTATTCAAGGGTTTTTGGTGACGGACCTCGAAATTTTCAACCATGCTCAAGTGACGAGGACGACACCTGAGCATTCACCCATCTTTAAGAATTACCACACCACACCAACGCAAGAACAAATTTCGAAAAAGGGAGTTTTTATGACATAGTTAAAGAAATCACTCAGATCGTGCGCACACACACAAGTGCTATCGGCCTGAGGGAAACACGAAATTTCCATGGGGATGAAGTTATTCACTCGGTAAAACGAAAGAATTGGAAAGTGAGTGGGTGATTTTTAAATTCGCACTGAATGCCTATTCGAGGGTTTTTGGTGACAGACCTTGAAATTTTCAACCATGCTCAAGTGACGAGGACGACACATGAGCTTTCACCCATCTTCAATAATTACCACACCACACCAACGCAAGAACAAATTTCGAAAAAGGGAGTTTTTATGACATTGTTAAAGAAATTACTCACATCGCACGCACACACACACACAGATGCTATCGGCCTGAGGGAAACACGAAATTTCCATGAGGGTGAAGTTATTCACTCGGTAAAAGCCCGTGCAACGCAGGGCTAAGCGGAGAGGAAAGAAACAAATAAATCAAAGTAATTTCGGAAAATAATATTGGAAGTGCTGAATTTGTGAAGATTGAGCGAATATTAACGTTTCACTGTTCAGCTACACGAGGCCTTTTGGGGACGGTCCACGTAATTTTGGACCATGGTCAAGTGACGCGGACGACACCTGAGCTGGCACCCCCCTCTCCTAACTACCACACCACACCAACGGGATGACGTTTGAGCTCAGGATTTATTTTACGTGCATCCCACCCCTACACAGTGGGTCTTCAGTGGTACTAGGATCGAGAATTTGTGAAGAGAAGGGAAAATTTTAAGCAACAAAGCCATGACACGCACTCACGGGTCATGCACTCACATCGTACGCATCAAACCCCACAAAAGTGTTGGCGTTAGAATAAAAGGAGGAAATTAAGATGGGGATTAAGTTATACCCTTGGTATAAGCCCGTGCAACGCCGGGCCATGAAAGCTAGTCTTACACTATTAAAATTCGAAGGTAAACAAACGTATCTATCTATGTATGTATGTATGTGCGTCTATCTTCTCACGAACCGTACGACGCAGAAAGTCGCGGAAGGTACCAAAAGATCGGGAATTTTCCGGGGAAGCCGTATTGCCTATTTAATTCCGATATTGTAATTAGTTAAAAAGATATTAATTAAAAACCTTAAAACGAATAATTGTTTTACTCCTGCCGGTTGTTTCCTTGGAGGAACTTCCCTTCCGTTTCGGCCGAGCGGTAATCTTACGTTTTCCACCATATTAAAATTGTCATCTAATTTTCGGTGTCGAAATTAGACAAAAAATATATACAGAATCGGAAAGATCATTTATTTCGCCACGATACGGTATAATTTTTTTTGTAAAATAACGATATTTTCTATATTTTTCGAATTTTTTAAAATAGTGTTAAAACTGATGCGTTTTTATGAAAATTATTTCTAAATCGTTGGGTATGAATTGCTTTTCGTGTTATTAAATCGATATTCTACACTAATTAACTTCAAGCCTTTCTCTTTTAGATCCATTCATTTAAAAAATAAAATTCTCAAAACTTTTTTTTTATAGAATTTTTAAAAAGTAGTCTTAATTTTTACTTCACATTGAATAACTTCGTCATTTATGAAGGTAATCTCACAAAACCTTTTTTCCGTGTGTACAGTAATATTATCCGTAACATATACGAAGATTGAAAAAATTGCTTCAAAATTACGGATTTAAAAAAAAAATTGTTATTTTCGTAAACTTATGTTTATCTGAGAAATAAATTAAAAAGTAGTAATTTGTACATTTTTTATTTCAAAGTACGTTACTTTTGCAAATAGTTGGTGATGTTTGAGAGCATTAACGTAAAATTTATCCCCTTAAAATGAAGGTAATAATCTTTAAAATAATTCAAAATACGCGATTTTACATTTAGCCAAACATTGGCGTCGAAAATTAGCTTTGCGCCAAAGACTTCTGACATGTTTCGCCTTCGACCGCATCTAACTCAAGGGTTACACTAAAAAAATTCTGCCTTAAACAGGGGGAAATCAGTAACTTTGGCGAGTAAAAAAAAAAAAAAATGCGAGTGAAAAAATTACTTTTTCGTCCTCCCATTCATTATTGTTGCCTATTTTCATTTTTCGCTACGGGTCCCGGTAGCACAGTCGGTTAATGCTTCGCTTCATTTACACCGTAAAGCAAATCGTGTCTCTGCGAGTTCGAATCGGCGATGATCTCTTTTTTTTAATTTCTGCTAATTTTTCCCACGTAAATTAATTTTACTAATAAATACTTATTTTAACATGATCCTCTGTTATTTTATAATGTACTTTTTTTTTTTTGCCTTCTAAAAGGTTTTTTTCTGATTTTTAATCATTCAAAGTAATTTCTATCTTTTTCAACAATTCGATTTTGTTCATTTCTGCTTATTTTTCAAACCCGTAAATTAATTCTCTTTTCTTCAATGATTGAATTCACTTGCTGCATCCCCACTGATCTGAAATTTACTTCATTTTCAGTGCTGTCATTATGTAAGCAAATGGTATGTAACAATTAATTACTAAATGAGCATTTTTAATCAATTTTATTAAAAATAATTAATAAGTTAGTTTTGTATAATATAATTTTTTTCGAAGATACGTGTTTAAATAATTTTAACACAGAACGGAATGAAAAACTATAAAATTAAATTAAAAAAATTAAATGTTTTTTATCAAATAGTATTATTTTCTTTATGAAAGATTTTTTCAGTGAATGTTAGCATATAACTAGGTTTTCCCCCAAAGGTGGATTTTTAACACTTATATATGTTTAATCAAACATCCAAACGTTTCAAGAGCTATCTGTAGAATTTTTTTTATTAGTATTTATTGATAATGGATTTAAATTAATATATTTTTTTAAAATTAAAATGCATTCAATGCATTTCTGAGATTCATTTAAAATATTTATCAGTATCGAAATTTTTGTTCTCTTTCATAAAACTTATAGTTTACTTTAAAATAATGCGTAATTGCATGAAACTTTTTTCCCCGTGTCAAATATTTCAAAAAATTCTCACAATTTTACTTCAAGAATTAAAATAGTAGTGAAATTTTGTAAGACATGTTTCACCTTCGATATGTGTTTAAATAATTTAATTAACACAGAGTGGAATGAAAAACTATAAAATTAAAATTAAAAAAATTAAATGTTTTTATCAAATAGTATTATTTTTTTTGAATGTTTTTTTCAACTATTAAAATTCGAAGGTAAACAAACGTATCTATGTATGCGCGTCTATCTTCTCACGAACAGCACCACGCAGAAAGTCGCGGAAGGTACCAAAAGATCAGGAATTTTCCGGGGAAGCCGTATTGCCTATTTATATTACGATATTGTAATTAGTTAAAAAGATATTAATTAAAAACCTTAAAACGGCTAATTCTTTTACGCCTGCCAGTTGTTTACTTGGCGGAACTTCCTTTCCGTTTCGTCCGAGCGGTAATCTTACGTTTTCCACCATATTAAAATTGTCATCTAATTTTCGGTGTCGAAATTAGACAAAAAATAATTACAGAATCGGAAAGATCATTTATTTCGCCACGATACTGTATAATTTTTTTTGTAAAATAATGATATTTTCTATTTTTTCGAATTTTTTAAAATAGTGTTAAAACTGATGCGTTTTTATGAAAATTATTTCTAAACCGTTGGGTATGAATTACTTTTCGTGTTATTAAATCGATATTCTACACTAACTTCAAGCCTTTCTCTTTTAGATCCATTCATTTAAAAAATAAAATTCCCCCAAAAATTTTTTTTAAAGAATTTTTAAAAAGTAGTCCCAATTTTTAATTCACATTGAATAACTTCGTCATTTATAAAGGTAATCTCACAAAACCTTTTTTCCGTATGTACAGTAATATTATTCGTAACATATACGAAGATTGAAGAAATTGCTTCAAAATTACGGATTTTAAAAAGCATTTTGTAATTTTCGTATACTGATGTTTTTCTGAGAAATAAATTAAAAAGTAGTAATTTGTACATATTTTATTTCAAAGTACGTTATTTTTGCAAATAGTTGGTGATGTTTGAGAGCATTAACGTAAAAATTATGACCTTAAAATGAAGGTAATGATTTTTAAAATAATTTAAAATACGCGATTTTACATTTAGCCAAACATTGGCGTCGAAAATTAGCTTTGCGCCAAAGACATTTGACCTGCTTCGCCTTCGACCGCATCTAACTCAAGGGTTACACTAAAAAAATTCTGCCTTAAACAGGGGGAAATCAGTAACTTTGGCGAGTAAAAAAAAAAATGCGAGTGATAAAAATTTTTTTCCGTCATCCGACGTTTTCGACCATCTTAAAATTGTCATCGAATTTTCGGTGTTCAAATCAGACAAAAAATAATTACAGAATCGGAAAGATCATTTATTTTGCCACGATACGGTATAATTTTTTTTTGTAAAATAACGATATTTTCTATTTTTTCCGAATTTTTTAAAATAGTGTTAAAACTGATGCGTTTTTATGAAAATTATTTCTAAATCGTTGGGTATGATTTACTTTTCGTGTTATTAAATCTATATTCTACACTAATTAACGTCAAGCCTTTCTCTTTTAGATCCATTCATTTAAACTATAAAATTCCCAAAACTTTTTTTTAAAGAATTTTTAAAAAGTAGTCCCAATTTTTACTTCACATTGAATAACTTCGTCATTTAGGAAGGTAATCTCACAAAACCTTTTTTCCTTGTGTAAAGTAATATTATCCGTAACATATATGAAGATTGAAAAAAGTGCTTCAAAATTACGGATTTTAAAAAACATTTTGTGATTTTCGTAAACTGATGTTTTTCTGAGAAATAAATTAAAAAGTAGTAATTTGTACATATTTTATTTCAAAGTACGTTATTTTTGCAAATAGTTGGTGATGTTTGAGAGCATTAACGTAAAAATTATGACCTTAAAATGAAGGTAATGATTTTTAAAATAATTTAAAATACGCGATTTTACATTTAGCCAAACATTGGCGTCGAAAATTAGCTTTGCGCCAAAGACTTTTGACCTATTTCGCTTCGACGCTTCTAATCAAGGTTACACTAAAAAATTCTGCTTAAAAGGGAAATCAGTAACTTTGGCGAGTAAAAAAAAATGCGAGTGAAAAAGTTACTTTTTCGTCAATTTTTCTTTATATAATTTTCAAAATTAAATAACTATATATGTCAGATTAAGATGAAAAAATGCATTCAATGCATTTCTGAGATTCATTTAAAATATTTATCAGTATCGAAATTTTTGTTCTCTTTCATAAAACTTATAGTTTACTTTAAAATAATGCCTAATGTATATTTCTAGCCGCCTATCCGGTATAGTGGTCAGTGAAGCTGACTGCGGTGCCGTAGGGCCTGGGTTCGAATCCCGGAGAAGGCATGGATGTTTGTGTTGTAATCCTTTCTTCTGTCTGTGCTGTATGCCCCTGTGTTATACATTGCGTGGTGCACGGTGTTTATAAATGTTAAAAAAAATGTATATTTCTTTTTTTGACATATAATTCCGTAATAAAAACAAAAAAATTGCCCATTTCGAAATTTTTTTTTTGGAAATAGTCAGTTAAATAGGCATAAATTCCTTAGAAAAAAAAGCTATTTTTATATTATATATTCTTACTTATTAATTGCTTTTTATTAAAATATCAAAAATCAATAAATTTTTTGCAATACATTTAAATGTAATCGTGAATTGAAATTTTTCAACCGTTATGTGTGAATATCTTCTCTTCAATAAAAAATTACTTTCAATTTTTACTTTCCATTTATGATTAATGCCTATTTTCACTTTCTGCTACTTGTCTTTATGCGGCAGTTGGTTTCACGCCCGATAACGTATTGCGAAATGGCGGAGTGATATCGTGTCGCTCCGAGTTCGAATCCAGGGCTCTCGATTTTTTCATTTCTGCTTATTTTTCCCACGTAAATTAATTTTACTGATAAATACTTATTTAAACATGATCCTCTGTTATTTTTATGTACTTTTCATATATGTATATTTTTTGCCTTCAAAAAGGTTTTTTTCTGATTTTTAATCATTCAAAGTAATTTCTATCTTTTTCAACAATTCCTGACAAGAAGCTTTCATTTCTGTTTATTTTTCCCACGTAAAATTTCAGTGCTGCCATTATTTAAGCAAACGGAATGTCACAATTAAATGAACATTTTTAATCAATTTTAATGTAAAATTATTAATAAGTTGTAGTTTTGTATTTTATAAATATCGATGAATTTAAAAGAAAATGATTCTTAAAAAGTTCATTGATATTTAGAATCACTAATTAAAAAAATAAAATGCCGAAAACTATCTTTTTCTTTTTAATAATTAAAAAAAAAAATTTTTTTTTTACAAAACAAAGATATTTTGCATATTTTATGATTTTTTCTAAAATGAATCAACATCGTTACTTTTAAATAAAAATGATTTTTAAAACTTTTAGAATCAGTGATTTTAAAAAAAAGCCAAAAACTTTTTTGAACAAATTTTAATAAAACACTCAAAATACTTAAATCAATCATTTAACAATTTCTTCTTTTATAAAGGTAATTGCATGAAACTTTTTTCCCCCGAGTCGAATATTTCAAAAAATCCTCACAATTTTACTCCAAGAATTAAAATAGTAGTGAAATTTTGTAATTTGAAAAATTTATACTTTCTGTCTTTTTTTCAGCATACAACTATTTTTAAAAAGGCTACATTTTCGTTTCCGGGAAATAAAAAATTACAACGAAATAATTGGAAAGTGAGTGGATGATTTTAAAATTCGCCCTGTTTGCCTATTCGAGGGTTTTTGGTGATGGACCTCGAAATTTTCAATCATGCTCAAGTGACGAGGACGACACCTGAGCTTTCACCCATCTTTAATAATTACCACACCACACCAACGCAAGAACAAATTTCGAAAAAGGGAGTTTTTATGACATAGTTAAAGAAATCACTCATATCGCGCATACACACACAAGTGCTATCGGCCTGAGGAAAACACGAAATTTCCATGGGGATGAAGTTATTCACTCGGTAAAACGAAAGAATTGGAGAGTGAGTGGGTGATTTTTAAATTCGCCCTATTTGCCTATTCGAGGGTTTTTGGTGACGGACCTTGAAATTTTCAACCATGCTCAAGTGACGAGGACGACACCTGAGCTTTCAACAATCTTTCCTAATTACCACACCACACCAACGCAAGAACAAATTTCGAAAAAGGGAGTTTTAATGACATATTTAAAGAAATCACTTATATTGCGTGCATACACACACACTCACACAAGTGCTATCGGCCTGAGGGAAACACGAAATTTCCATGGGGATGAAGTTATTCACTCGGCAAAAGCCCGTGCAACGCCGGGCTAAGCGGAGAGGAAAGAAATAAAGATATCAAAGTAACTTCGAAAAATAATATTGGAAGTGCTGAATTTGTGAAGATTGAGTGAATATTAACGTCCCACTGTTCAGCTACACGAGGCCTTTTGGGGACGGTCCACGAAATTTTGAACCACGGTCAAGTGATGCGGACGACACCTGAGTTGGCACCCCCTCTTCTAACTACCACACCACACCAACGGGAGGACGTTTGAGCTCTCGACAGATTTTATGTGTATCTTTCCGCTACACTGTGGGTCTTCAGTGGTACTAGGATCGAGAATTTGTGAAGAGAAGGGAAAATGTTAAGCAACAAAGCCATGACACGCACTCACGGGTCATGCTCTCACATCGTACGCGTCAAACCCCCACAAAAGTGTTGGCGTTAGAATAAAAGGAGGAAATTAACATGGGGGTATTAAGTTATACCCTCGGTATAAGCCCGTGCAACGCCGGGCCATGAAAGCTAGTTTATTTTAAATTTTGATAGTTAAATAGTAATATTTATTGGTATTGAGTCCTAAAAGAGCATATATAATGTTTTAGTATGCTGTTTTGTTAAAAAGTACTCCGAATGTGTTCGGATACCTTAATATTTAAAACCATCTGAGAAAATTGTTTTTTGAAAATGACGAGGTTTTCAAAAATTTCACTGTATCTTTAATAATTTTAAGAATAAAAAATTTAACCACACACATTCATAAAATATCGAAAATTTTAAAGGAAAAAGGTGGATTTTTTTTAACAGGTTTGCAAAGTATTTTAATCTGACAACACTCAACCTTTTTAACCTATATATACATACAAATCACCATCTTTTCCCTTAGAATTTGTTGTAGTCTTGTAAAACAAATCTCTCTTTTTTTATATAAATTTCCTGACTACAATATTTTTTTGACAGTTGTGTGGCCTGCGGGTCATTGTGAGTTTATTGATATGGTCCCCGGATCGTTGTAAATTTATTAATTTGGCCTTCGAGAGCGAAAGGTTGAAGACCCCTACTCTAAGCCAACGTTAAGGATTTTGAGTCACAATGAGTATTTAAAATTTTTTGTTTATTTTTTTTCAGTAACAAATATTACTATAAATCTGAATGACTACCACAAATTTCATTGAATCGTTTTCAATCAATGAAGGATCTTGTGATGTTCGACTATGTCTACTTCCCTCTAATCCCCCTTGTCTACTCTCGGACCCGGCTAGAAATGTGGGAGCAACTAAATGATCAGAAAATATGATTCCTTAAAATTTTTTCATTGTCACATTTATCAACACAAGCACAATAATAATCCAATTAAGATAGTTTGATCAGTTTTTAGAGCGCGAAGGTGAGACCAGTTAGCCTAGGGGGATAATATTACGGACATTCAACTAATTTCTAAGGTAACAAGATCGTAACTAGCCAAAACGCGCCCTAGCAATTTACTCCCTAACTTCTATTTAAATAATAAGCACAATACCTGTACTGTTGAAAAGCAGAAGTCCTACAGTTGAGGCCTTGAACACTAATATCTATCTTGATCAGCTCACATCCAAGTGATCCTCACTTTGGATATCTTCAATTCTCACTTTAATAATCTTAAATTCACAATTCAATAACTCACGATCCTCCCTTCACTAACTCTCGATCCACACATCACAATCCCTTAATCCACGCTTCACTAACTCTCAAAACTCGCGAATACAGAATTTATACAATAAACTTCATTTGCATAATCACATTTTCTTACCTTCACTGAAAGTTGGTTGAATTACATATTTTCCTAAAAGAGTCCTCAAGGGGTTAGTATAGCCGCGTATAGATCCGTCACAATCTTAACTCTTTATGTATTTTTAATGACTGAGTGGTTTGCGTTTTTGTGTTACTCGTTTCAGAAATTTAATTTTTTTCTATTGCATTATAGGGTATTTGTTCTCTCTTTTTTTAACTATTTGAAATGTCGAATGTAGTTACAATCTTAAAAACTAACAATCTAAGCAGAACAGATTATAGTTCTTTTATAGTATATATGTATGGAGGAGTGGAACTATAGATGGTTTTTGTAAAATCAGTATAAATTTTTGGAATTGAAAGGAAAAAATTATTTCAAAGAAAAAAGTAAAAATTTATTATTAATTAAAGAATATTTTATAAGAAAAAACCAATAAAATATTTTTGAAATTAGGCAAAATGTTAGAGGTGCATTTGCACAGTATAAGAAAAGAAATGCGTGCATAGCCTTTCTAAACAAAAGGCGAAAGAAAGGCAATCACTCGAGTTTTAGGATACCCCGAGGAATTCCTCCACTTTAGCTCTTGTCAGCATGCCCTAACTCTGATATTTATGTGAAATATTTTGCGGTATTCTCTTCTGACTATCTGCTCTAAGTCCCCATAGGAAGCGAAACATGTATTCAGACCTCAAAAGTTCTTTTGTTGCGCTACGGAGATATTTCTGTGAGAAATCAGAATGAATATCGTACTTCTTCAAAATAATTCAAAGAAAATTATACGTTGAGCTTTGAGCTACGAAAGCATTAATGCTTATAATTTTCTGAATGTATTAAAAAATGCAGCTAATTAACAAATGAAACCTTATTAAGTCAATTTTTTTTTATTCTTAAGAACTGTTATTTTTCAAAATTTTTCACTTTACAGGAATTTTTTTTTACTTGAATTAACATCACTCTAAGCAGAAAAAAAATTTGAAAGCCAGGAAAAGTTTTTTAAAACTTCAAATTTTTTCATAAAAAAATATATGGTTCCAAAATATCCCCCAAACTGTTACAAAATTAAAAGACAATATGCGGGAAAATAATGCTTTAGTTAACTTAGCAATTTGGGGCTCCATCATATTTTTCTGAATAATTTCAAAGCATACCAATTGACATCGAGTTAATTACAATTGTAAAGAAATATTACGGAAAGTTGTCTTATTTCTCCATATTGGCTATTTTCAGTTTATATATTGATTGATATTGTTATTTTTGTAAACTTGGTGAAACAAATAAGTCTGCGAGTTTCTTATGGGCCGTAGGCCAAGATATAAAATTACTGTTTTCTCATTTAAACCCAACTTTCGTTGATTTTAGTGTATGACTGACGGTATTTGTTTGCTTGAAATTCCCTTTCGGAATTCCTAAAAATTACGTAAGAAATCAGACTCTCTTATGTTTAACCCTTTCGAGGGAATTGGGAAAATTACTTTTTATCTACATGATCTTACAAAATACACCTGCGAGAAGCGCAAAACCTATTCTAATATATTGGCCTTGCTATTATAACGATGAGGAGACTAATTCCCGCTTCAGTTTTGTGGTACTGCACAATCCAGCGATTATGACATCTGTAAATCGGACAAAAAAAGATGGTTCTCAATAAGAATTACCTTGTGCAAAACTGTAGCTGTATATAACGATGTCATGGGAAGAGTAGATAGCTTCGATGAAAGAAAAGAAAGATACCGAATAAGAACTGTAAAATGGTGGCATAACACACATATCGTTTATTTCTTACTGACCTTGCATTCCTAAATAGTTTCATACTGGGGCAAGTGAACAAAAGAAACAGAAATTTAGATCAGCTAACATTCCGTATAGCACTAGCTCGTCAGCTAATAGATGGATATTCCTAAAAAAAAAAGAAAGGACGTCCTGTGTGCTTGCTTCCAAGCAAAGAAGTGTGCAGTTCCGGATGATGTGCGCTTAACCAATGTGGGAAATCATATGCCAAAGATGGATTCCAACTATAAACGATGTAGGAAATGTCACAGAAAAAGACTAGAAAAGAGAACTAGCAGAGTTTGATGTCCCCTAGTGTTTCAATTCGCTTTTCATCTTTTCGTGCCCCCCCCCCTCCCCAATAATCTACATTAAATTTAATTTTCTTTTTGATGGTGAATGGTTCCTTGGGAAGTATTCTTTCCACCCCTAAAATTTAATTGTAAACAAAAAATTCGTCAAAATAAATTATAATTCCTAAAATGCAGTTGCTCCATTGTTAATAAAACATAAAATACTGCGAGAAATTCAAAAGAGAAATAAATGCCCCCCCCCGAAAGGTTTAGAAGAGAGATTCTCTCTCTTGAGAGTTAAAATTATTCTCTGAACTTATATATGAGCCATACCTGTAGCAGATTATATTTCATGTTATCGAAATCTTGGTAAAGTTTAGATTTAAACCTATAATCTCTTTAGGTCTTATTGTATCCTTCCCCAAACCCTACAATAGGGGACGGATCAAAAAGTTTTTTTTCCAGAATTTAAAAACATACCTATGCGGAAAAGATGTTCACTGGTATATATAGAGATGGAGGAAAATATAAAATGAAAAATTAATTTTTATGTTCAACACTGAATGATGTTTAGATATTTCAGCTTTTTATGGTAAAAAGCTTAAAGTAATTTTTGTTAAAGAAAAACAGACATTTTGGACTAGAAAAGAGGACCCGCTACATGTGGGCAGAGTGTGATGTCCTCTAGTGCATGCAACATGCTTCTCATCTTTGCATGGCAAATAATCACCATTAAATTTAATTTTCTTTATGACGGTGAATGGACCCTTGGGAAGTATTCTTTCCACCCCTAAAATTTAATTGTAAACATAAAATTTGTCAAAATAAAATATATTTTCTTAAATTCAGTTGTCAATTGTTAATAAAACATAAAAAACAACGAGAATTTCAAAAAATAAAAAAAGGCCCTCGAAAGGGTTTGAAGAAAGATTCTCTCTCTTGAGAGTTAAAATTATTCTCTGAACTTCTGTGCCATACCTCTAGCAGATTATATTTCATGTTATCGAAAAAATATAAAATTCGGCAAAATAAAATATATTTCTTTAAATGCTACTGTTCAATTGTTAATGAAACATAAAAAATTGCAAGAAAATCGAAGAAAAAATAATAAATGACCCGCGAAAAGGTTAAAAACCGACAGAGTCCCGCGTACATCGTATTTTCCTACATGTGAGAAAGCACCCCACACCATAATGTAGCCACTTCCCATCTGATCCTGTCTTTTTGTAAGATTCACATGACTCACATGCCTTAAAACATACTAATAATAATTATTGATGATGCTAAAAAAGTCCAGGTTCAAAGTCTTCCTTTTGGCGTGGTATGGAAATTTGGAGAGAAGATGCCTGTTCAGATGTCATCCTCGTCACTTGACCATGGTTCAGAATTATGAAATCCGTCACCAATATCCCTCATGTTACTTCGGAGTACATCTATTATAGTACATCTATAAAGTGAATATCTATTATAGTCATCTTCTACGAAATGATTTCTTGTGTAGGACTCTACAACAGATTTGCGTTGAGTCACACGCTTCGACAAAGAGAGGTGAACAGTATATACTTGATATTAATCTTGGCCTGCGTTTTTGTTTATTACTGCTACCGATGTTTATATTTTACGTCATGTATTTTCTCTTGGCATCATTGACTTCACATTAGACACATACTAAACGGTAGATACTTTTTTTCGGACATTCTTTTGGAATAGCATTTCTAAGTAAAAGGAATAATAGAAGATTTTTTTTCTCTTTCCCAATTAGTAATGTTGTTTACTCTTCATTGAAAGTTTTTATACCATGCGTTTCACAGCTTTTAACAAAATTAATAAATTTGAAGTGGCGCGCTTATCCGGTAGGACAGAACCAGGTACTTTTGGATCCGAAGCCGAGTAACTTACCCACTACACCAAATTGATCACCATGGTGCGGAGGTTGGTACTGGCTTATGTAGATTATACCACTACATACTCCCCCACCGGTGAGTCGGTGGATAGGCGAACGAAAGATGTATTTGTTAAATCAAGCGTGTTTGCTGCTGCGTCACTAGTTGTGACGGGTTTGCTGGTTGCGTCATTCGTGCATGACGGCTTGCGTCGCGTCACCATGGGACGGCTTGAAAATTGCGTTACTATGCGACGGTTTTGGCTGAATTTGCGGTGGATAGATGGCGCCACGACAGTTCAGAAGGTTGCCTTTCTCTGAGTTAAGTCAGGGTCATCAATGAAGTTAGATTAGAACCCGCGACCTATGGGTTCGTAGCCCAGTAACATGACCACTACACCACGATGTCCACCATGGAGCGGAGGTTGGTACTGGCTTATGTAGATGATACCGCTACAAATTTATTAATACTATAAAATCGAAATAATAATACCGAATAAGGTGATTTATCACGGTAAAGCACAAAGAAAGTATTTTCCAATCAGCCATTTAAAAGAACGACATATTTGAAAGCATCGAATAATAATTTGAATTTTAAATAATAAGCTATTTCTAAGAATCCACAAAAATTGCATTAAAATTTTTTTTTTATTGAAATCCTTCTAAAAGCATGTAAACATTCTTGGTGGAACCGAGACTTGAACTCATTATCTTCTGGATAAGAAACTCACTGGTGTATATATGCACACTAATTCTATTTTCTATTTGTCTGAAATGTTTTTGCTGGTGAAATTTTCAAAACTTTTTTTTCCCGCTCTGAATTGACGAAACACAAGTTTCTTTTCTCATTGAAATGAACACATTGTGCAAAGACAATTTTTTGTGAAAGCTGTTGTTCAAAATCAATCTCAAAATTGTTTCAATTTTTACAGATTTTCATTTATCCATTAAAAAATTCCATCTGCATAAGAGATTGATCCTGCTTAGATTAATTTAATCATTATTTAAAAGATTAATATTTTAGACTTACGTTGAGTTAATCATGTACTTTGAAGTTGTCATTTAGCAACTACAATTCGCGGTTGTCAAAAAAATGCCAGGAGAAATAATAATTTGTTTATTAATGTGAATTGTTCAATTTTTAAAAACAAAATCTCCGAAAAATATCATACATTTATTATTTATTTAATAGTTATAAGAAAGGCTCTTATACAAGACTCCTTTAATTGTTTTCATATTACATTTTTTAATGTATAACAGTTACAAAAAGTTTAAAATACTTTTTTGAATTTGATACATATTCTTAATATAACCATGGGTGCTGTAGCCGTGTACTCATAGTCACGAACTCGTGGCTGACTAGTCCTAGAGCCACTGAAGCCTTCCCGTTGGTACGGTGGGAAGTTTGAAAAGTGGTGCACGTACTCGCAAATGTCGTTCTTGTCACCTGACTGGTTTAAAAATAACGAGGTAGTTCGCCAATAGTTCTCGTGAAGTTTCGAAGTATGACGCTACTAAAAATTCAAATATTCCAATTCCAATTATATGTAACTACGTCCATTTAGTATATTAGACAACATGTAATTGAATTGTATTGATTTTATTACAAATTATTTTATTATGAGTATCGAGAAAAAAAAATCCATACAAAAAGTATTTATCAGTGAATGTGTTAACTAATTTCTGTTATATAAGTGTTCAGTTAAAAAACACGAACTAAATAATTAGTTAACGTAATAAGCTAATTTTCTGTGTACATAATTTACATATTTCATGTTGCTAACAATTTATCTTTCTTGAGAGGAAGACCTCTTTCTTTTTATAGAAATTTCAAGATTATCTATGTGCTGATTTCTTTAACAAAAAATAACTTTATGAAAATTTTTGGAATTGCACAATTATTTAGACATTTTTTTATTAATTAAATTATATATGTATTTTATGGTATATTTTGTATCAAGAGATAGTGTACTCTTTCATGGAAACATATTCCGAAGGAACATACCAGGGAATATATCTTAAAGTATATCCGAATGGGGTGCTATAATGAAACATTTAAAAAATATAACAAAAAAGTTTTTGAGGACCTTTCGTTTCTAGAGTTATAGTTAATGTTTAAATCATAGTTTCTCAACGTGGGGATAATGCCCCCTCGTAGGTGTATGAGGCTTTCAGGGGACAGTAAAAGACGCAGAGAAAATTAGGTGGAGTTGAGATGGCACGAAGGGGCTTGAGCAGATTAACCAAAAAAAGACTAAAAAAAACACGCTGATTATGTACTAACAAAAGTAAACTTTAATACTGTTTACTTTTGTTGATTCTATGTATTTAAATCATTTCTATATCAAATGTATGAAAATTCACACATTTTGGTAGTTCGGGAAGGGGATGAAAAACTTAAAAGATGACATTACATTCAGACCTACATTAAATTGAATGATATAGTGCATTTTAATTTCTGTAGTGTACGTGTTGTCTTTGATAGCAGTAGGAAACATGTTTCGTCCACTGCATTTCATTACAGATATTATCCAAGAGACATAATTAAATATGTTAACCAGGAATTAACGTGATTCTTTAATGGCTGAAACTGTCAATTTATATTTATTTTGAAAGCAATAGTTTATTATGAATTACTTCATATCCTGAAAACCCCTGCCTGTCTTTATAGCAGGTAATCTAAAAATCTTTTATTCCACTCTTTTAAATGAAGAAGAAACTCAGTAGCGTTTCAATTCCAACAATATCCTACCTATGACTAAAATATATAATATTACACATTTAAATATATTTGTGGCAATAGATATTTCAGATTCGCAAGTAAAAAAATTAGGGCTTTAGAAAAAATGAAATTAAAAACAAAATATTTTAGTAATTGGATATTTTTTAAAACTTCCTATTATGTACACTCTTATTTCTCTAGAGTGGGAGGAGGCGGTATCGAAATATTTACTAGAAAAAGGGGTGCCAGTTCAAAAAAGGTTTGGAACCTATGGTTTAGATCATAGGTTCTCAACGTGGGTGATAACGTCCCCTTGTGGGCGTTTGAGGCTTTCAGGGGGGCGTTGAGATGGCCCGGAGGGGCTTGAGCAGATTAACCAAAAAAGACTAAAAAACACGCTGATTATGTACTAACAAAAATAAACTTTATTACTGTTTACCTTTTATCGTTTGTATGTATTTAAATCATTCCATATCACATGTACGAAAATTCAGTCATTTTCGTAGTATGGGAAGTGGATGAAAGACTTAAAAAAGATTACATTACATTCATACGCAGATTAAATTGAATGAAAAAGTGCATTTTAATTTCTGTAGTGCACGAGTTGTCTTTGTCTGTGAGCAGTAGGAAACATGTTTCGTCCACTGCATTTCACTACGTATATTATCGTAGAAACATAATTAAATATGTTAACCAGGAATTAACGTGATTCTTTAAAGGCTGAAACTGTCGACTTATATTTATTTTGAAAGCAATAGTTTATTATGAATTACTTCGTATCATCTAAGCCTCTGCCTATCTTTATAACAGATAATCTAAAAATATTTCATTCCACTCTAATGAAGAAGAAATTCAGTAGCGCTTCAATTCCAACAATATATCCTACCCATGACTAAAATACATAATATTACACATTTAAATACATTTGTGGCAATAGATATTTCAGATTCGCAAATAAAAAAACTGGGACTTTAGAAAAAAAATGAAATAAAAAAAATTCTTTTAGTAATAGGATATTTTTTAAAACTGAACTCTTGTTTTCACCATGTATTATCTACATTCTTATTTCTCTAGAGTGGGAGAAGGTGGTATAGAAATATTCACTAGAAAAGGGGGCGGTGTGGAAATATTCACTCGAAAAGGAGGCGGTGTGGAAATATTCAATCGAAAAGGGGGCGATATCGAAATATTTATTAGAAAAGGGGGCGCCAGTTCAAAAAAGGTTGGGAACCTATGGTTTAGATAGTCTTTAAGATTCATTTGTGTATTTCATTTCTAACATATTTATTGCAAGTATTTTCACTTGTTTCATCAAAGTATCACTCAGAGTAATTGAGTGTTTATTAACATCACACTATAAAGCAACACGAGGTCTATTGACAACAGACCTTGTAATTTTGAACCATGGTCAAGTGAAGAGAGCTTCATCAGAGCTGACACTCTCTCGTAGGATCTCCACACCAATCCAACGGGAGGACTTTGAGATTCAACAGATTTAACATGCACCAGCTACTCTACACGGTGGGTATTCAAGGTCATTAGGGCTCGAACTCACGACACCTCGGCCACGAGTTCGTGATGATGACCATTAAGCTACCGCAGCCACAAAATGTCCCGCGGATTCTGAAAACTTTTAATTTGAATGTTCTTAGAGAAAATTTTTGAATTCGTAGAAAATTCTGCTCTTTTACGCGATGTTTGATTTTTCAGTGAATACTGCTTTTATATTTATAAATTCATTACTTTTAAATTTATTAAGTAGATTTTTGATCTTGTTAGCCCTTGCAATCAAAATGTGTTCAAAATTTTTCTCTCATTACAATTTTTTTTTAACATTTGTATTATTTATTGAGCACAAAATTTACTCTCACTTTAACAATTGAATTATAGTTTTAAAAATCAAATTTATGTTTAAATACATTATTTCAGATTTATAATATAGATTTGCAACATGACATCAAAATCACTGAAATTTTAAAAAAAATCTTTTCTACTTTTTTGTATTTTTTTTTATAAATAAAAGTTTTTTCCCTAAATGTGTTCGCTATAATTTAAGGGGGAAAAAAAGCTCTTTCAAAAATTAAAAAAAATTCTCCTGTTTTTTTTCTTTCTTTTTTGAAATTGCTAGAAAAACTTACACATAAGGCATTAATAAAAGTTACTCTAAATCAAATGAATTTTTTTTAATGATTTATTGCTATTATAGTTGGAGTGTGTGTGCATCATTGCACTTTACTTGTTCAAAATTTTTCATCATTAAGAGAAGGGGGGGGGGGAGTTTGAGAATTCTCGTTCTTCATCATGTTAGTTTCAGGAAGATTTTTTTCGTACTTAGTACTAATGGAGAATCTCCTTCTGACGATCTAGTTCAAACTTTTTTCTGTAGATGTCGCTGCGAGAGGCGGTCAACATCCACGGGATGAGTCTCATCCGACCTCTACGTCAATTAGGATCAAGATATTGTGATGACAGAGAAAATTTTCCTCCTCTAGTAACGTTGGTTGTCACGGTGGAGAAAGTGATTATCAAAGAGTACCTCTTAACTTTCCGTAACTTCTGAATTCAATCGCAACACTTGGATGTCACGAACATTCACATTTTGGTAAGTGCTCAAGAATTTTTCCATCTTCTCCCGAATGAAACATTGTTTTTTCTCTCTAAATATCGGCTTTTCTTAACGAGATACGCAACAATAGCGCATGTTAAGTCGCGAAATCTTTGTTTTTCTTTCTTATTGGCTGTTGAAGGTGATGGAAAAAAAACTTTAAGGAATTATATTTAAGTTAATTCTATCTCGTTTTCGAATTTTTAAAAATTGTATTATTGCGTGGTGAGTTAAATTTTTGACGCAAAGTAGGATTCGGAAATATTCTATATTAAATAATTTTATTGTTCCAATGGTTAAAATTCTTTGATTGGACTCTTAGAGGCGAGTGACAATGACTTTTTGAGTAATTGTTAATTTTCTTACTTGTATACAGATATGTTCTTCCATAGTGTGAAATTTTTAAAACAAAAACTTGTTTCAATCGGATTGCTTTAAAATAAGTACAAATTTCAATTACATCTCGCATTAAAATTTTAAATTGGTAGCACAGATAGGAAAATATTTCCCATTGAATGTGAAACAACCTTATCTAAATCTGAATTAATTCCGTTTGAATTAAATTAAAAAGAATTTATAAGATATAAATGCAATGATAAAATACATAACCTTAAAAATATTTTATTAATGCGCTTGTGTTTTTTATTTTAAATTGAATTTTCTTTTTTTATCTCTATATCTAAGTATTTTACTTCTTTTTTAAGAAAATGGAATTGCAAATAACTTATTAATTAAAAGTTAATTCTTGAAAGATAAAGTAGGAATTAGTAAATGTATTTATTAAGGAGTAAAATAAATATAAAAATACATGTGCCCCAAAATTATACATTTCCTTAGTAATAAAATTTTCAAAGTTATTGTCTGAATGAATGATTGCAATATGGTTTGAATACTTTATATTCTAAAAGTAACTTAAATGCAGTACTTTTTATTAAAATTGAATGCGAATTATGTCGATGAAAAAAATTTAAGAAAAATAATTAAGATGGAAGGTTTTTTTTCTTTAAGAAAAATATGTTTGTTTTAAGAACATTTTCTTTTAATGTGCTGTGTAATTTCAGGTGAATAGTTTAAATTGAGACATGTTTTGCTTCTATTTTTAAACTGATATCGTAAATGCGATCACTTCATTATAATAAAATAAAATTATATATGTATTTTCATAATACGTTGTTGCAAACTATTAAATAATCAATTAGGGGTTTATTAGTTGAGATAGATGGATTGAACATTTATGAGATAAAATATGAAAAAACTCGATACCATGTAACTTATCAACTGCGTTAACAGTAGAAACTTTGCAATAAATTGCATTTTTGATGTCAATTATAAAACAATAAAATAAACTCAGATATCTCGAATAAAAATCTCATAGAATAAAAGAAGCATAATTCATTTCTAAAAAATTGAAACACGATTTTTTTTCGTAATTTTATTTGTATTATTTTCTTCTCACTCTCAATATTTGAGCATTTGAAAAGTAATTTACTTCAACCGTATGTTTCATAAGCGTTTCCAGATTTGACAATCTGACCGCATTGATAACTTAAATTTACTTTATTATGTATACTTTTCTATTATATATATATTTTTTTTTTTGCATTTTTGTGAAGCAAATGAATTATTTAATTTAAGAACGGTTTCAAAGAGATGAATCATATTCTTGAAGTCATGAATAGCAAGTTTAAAACTCAAATCTCATTCCGATTTTATCTCAACCAGAATTCAGATTTTAAACTATATAGAGACTAGATATTTATTTTCATCAAAAAATACAAATTAAAAGTGAGAACATTTCACATTTCCCAGAATGAGATAATTTTTGAGACATATATTTGCTTCCATCCATCTCTCTATTATAATTAAAATTTCTTTTTAAATTCTAAGTAATTACAAGTCATATATGAAATAAGAATTGATGTAGATTATATAAGTGTAAATATTTACTTGTATAAGATTATATTGATGAGCATTTTCTACGACTTGAGGTTTACATGAGATGAGTAAATTTAATATTATTTTATATAGCCTGCAGTTTCGAGATGATTCCTGTCCTTTGATTAGAAAAGGTAAGTGTTTTATCTTATATTATCTTCTTTTAACAAATCATAATCACTTCTTAGAAAAGTATTTGAGCTTTATATCAATATAATTTAGAGATTTCGTCTCTTTCCGTTTTTATTCATTTCTGACTTTCTTTTATATTTTAATTTTTACATAGTTCCTTTATTAATTTTAAAAAAAAGAAAACTAGAAATGGATTATGTATAAACATCCTCAGCTTATAACATTAGCTGAAATGCAAATGTATGATGTTCTTATAGATAGAGCCTTCGTTACAGAAAACTGTAGCAGTGGTATCAAAAAGTATCTAAGCCAAAATGTAAGAAATTGTCATATATATGTATATAAATGTGTTAATAACAAATATTCACACTTAAAATTCAAATCGTATTTATTTATAATTTCTAAACCATAATTCCGAATACTCTATTTCGAAACGCGCGTCTCATTTCATCTCCAATAAAAAATTAAGACCTACAGTTCGACAGATTTATTAGTAATTCTTCGTTAAAAGGATCAAACATTGAATTTTGGTAGATTTATTAGCGATTACTAATAAAAGTACATTAATAACCTAACCTCATGATAATTTCTCCTAAAACACTGATGCAATTTTTAAAAATAACATACATTTCTCTTCACTTGAACACGTG